>OY720442.1:76285699-76538622 GCA_963082915.1 Dolichopus griseipennis | reverse complement strand
AAATCAAGGTGTCTTGTAATGGATTTACAAAACTTGGCTTGATGAAATTTGCTGGCATGTCTTTATGCATTTTGTAAATTTCTTCAACTTTACTTGTCAAGTATTGATTTTTAGTTATGACATCCAACGAATTACTAACATCGAACATGGCCTTTAAGAATTTGCTAGTTAAATTCTCTATTTTTTGATTAAATATAATGATTATTGAGGGGCCACTATTACTCTCGGAGATATTGTGTTTGCTTTCATTAGAAAATATTTCATTGGATAGGTTGTCTAAGTTCTATCGGGTCTCCAATAAATTTTCATTGTTAATTTGAATTACTCCATGTAATTTATTAGCCATACCGTCTATTTCTCAGCTTAGAGCAGTTATTCTTTCATCGATGTTATCATACATCGTTTTAAGAAGAGCACGGGTATTTTGTCAATCGGTACACACGAAAAAATCATTCAAGAATTGATGAAATTGGAAATTCATCAATCAAACTGAAATAAGAAAAGCATTATATAATCGACATAAAATTGATCCGACCAACAGTGAAAAAAAGGCAAAATATATAAAAATGAAAAAAAAGGTTTAATTGTTCTACCTAAAGAAGAACTTCTAAAAGAAGAAAAATTAAAATTCTAAAAAAAGATTATATTAATAGAAATATTGAAAAAGCCGGGGGCGATTCTAGGAAATTATGGAAAATATTGAATAATTCTATAAAAAATACCAACGAAAAGAAACTGAAAAATGTTAGCCATGTTATTAAAAGCAATGGTGAAAAAACTAAAAATGATGATGAAACTGCAAATACTCTCAATAATTTTTTTACTGAAATAGGAGAACGTATTAAAAAAAACATTCTAAATACCAACGATTCTACTAACTGCTCACAAAATCTATATAATAGCAACTCGTTGTTTCTTATTCCTGTTATAGAACCAGAAAACCATCAATTTATTATGAATTTGAATTTATATTTAAAAATGCAACTCCAGGATTGGATAAAATTACAGTGAGAGATCTACAAGAGTTGGTCAATATTAGAACCCTATCTTTAGTGAAACTGATAAATGAAAGTTTCACTTATGGCATATTTCCTGATTCGTTAAAAAAAACCTATTTAGTTCCTATTCACAAAAGTGGGTCAAAAGAAGACTGTAGTAACTGCAGACCAATTTCGATTTTAAACTCAATTTCAAAAATATATGCAAAAGTTATTAATTCAAGAATAAGAAGTTTCATTACTAAAACAATAGGCTTTGATGCTAATCAATATGGTTTCTTAGAAAAAATTGGTTCAGAATCAGCTATCGCAGCAACCTTGGAACATATTTACGATGCGTTGGATGACGGCTACAATGTTGGCGCAGTTTTTATTAACTTAACAAAAGCATTTGATATGGTAAGTCATTCCAGACTTATCAGATTGCTAGACAACTTAGGAATTAGAGGTAACAGTAATCTCTTACTAAAAAGTTAATTGACAAATAAAACCCAATGTGTTAAAGTTAATGAAGTACAAAGTGATGAACTAGTAATAAAAACAGGCGTACCACAAGGTTCATTACTGGGGCCGTTATTATATCTGCTGTATATAATGGACTTACCTGAAAACAAAATTAAGTCAAAATACAACATTTATGCGGATGACACTAACTTTATAGCAAAAATGAAAACATTAGAAGAGCTTCAAAATATACTAAATGATGACTTAAAGATATATTGCAGTTGGTTAAACCAAAATGAATTATGTATAAATGCAAAAAAAACTAATTATATGATGTTCAAAATGCAATAGAAAACAAATGATAATATTACGCTTAAGATAAAGGATACCATAATAGAACAAGTTGATAATGCTAAGTACTTGGGAATGATAATTGATGAAAACTTAAGATGGGATAAACATATAAAAATCAATAAAAAAAAATTATTCCTATAACAATGGCTGTCAGAAGAATGGGGAGTATTCCGAATTATGCTGCTAAACTTATATATAATGGCCATATATTATCAAGAACTAGGTATAATATATGCAGTTGGAGTCATTGTTCATATTTTCATAAAAATCAAATGAGTGCAGTAATTAATAGAGCCCTCAAAACTTTATTTAATTTGAATATAAGAACCAGAACTAATAATTTATATAAAATAATTAATACACTGGATATTAACCAACTAATTAACTTTCAAAATACATGTATAATATTCTGAACAATAATATTAAATCAAAACTAAAACTTAAAAAAAGGGAGAATATTCATAATTATCTAACCAGAAACAGAAAAAATATCGAAATTCCTAAAGCCTTGAAAAAATTTGAAAATTTAAAAAATAAAAAAAAAAAACTAGAAATTAAAAAAATTGTAAAAAATCATAAGTTATTAAATGTTAGTTATAAGCTGTAGTTTTAGAATTACTAAATTTGTTATACATAATTTTTTATATTATTGTAAAATTATCTGAAATTAAATAAAAATTGAATAAAAAACTAAAAATATATGTAATTTTGTAATTGCATTTTACGAATCCATTTATTTCAAGTTTATTTATTGTTTAATATTTTTAAATAGATAAATTAGTAAGAATTATTAATATTTTTGTATGGATAAAATAATTAGAAAATGTTTTTAATATTATAAAGTTAATTTCGTTAGCTATGTCTTACGATCAAACTAATAAAAGCTGGTATGGTCTTAAAATGACTTATCGACCTCATTTAAAATGACCTACAGCAAATAGGTGTAGGGTATTTGTAAGTTGGTTGCACCGACTGACTGTTTCTTTACTTGTTTTTTTTTTATATGTTCGTTGGCCCTTAGAACAATTAAAAGGTCCAGAATCCGAACCCATGGGCCGATTTCGTTCATATGCAATCCTCGCCGTACTTTAAGTCCTAATAACCTACAGTTATAATTTCATCAAGATAGCTCCATTAGTTTTTGAGCTATCGTGCCTACGGACGGACATGGCTATATCGACACTGGATGTCACACTGATCCGAAATATATATACTTTTCCATATCTTGCTCGCTTTTTTTAGGTGGTTACAAACATCATACCAAAGTTAATATACTATTTTCTTATTTCATAGGTGTAGCTAAATACTTATAAGTTATTCATAACTTGCGTTAATTATTTTTTTTTTTTTACATAATTTTATACTTATACATAACTTGTGTGACTTCGGGCCCACCCTGTATACAAAATATTGTTATTATTGAAAAGAGTATTTGCAATTTTATATGTTTACTTCGATTGACGTAATATAAGAAAAAATTATTAGTAAAAGTTATTTTTAACAAAATTGTGAACCTTCTTTTTATACCCTACACCTATAGAATAGGTAAAGGGGTATATTAACTTTGGTATTGTGTTTGTAACCACCTAAAGGAAGCGAGCTAGATATGGAAAAGTATATATATTTGTGATCAGCGTGACCGCCTGAGTCGATATAGCCATGTCCGTCCGTCCGTCCGTCCGTCCGTAGGCACAATAACTCAAAAAATAATAGAGCTATCTTGATGAAATTTTAACTGTAGATTACTAGGACTGGAAGTACGGCGGGGATTGCATATGGGCGAAATCGGCCCATGTGTTCGGATTCTGGACCTTTTAATCGATCGAAGGGCTAACGAACATATATAAAAAATCACAATAACTCAACAACTAATGACGCAATCTTCATCAAATTTGTGCTGTAGGTTACTAGTAATGAAAGTACTTCGGGGATTGCGTATGTTCGGGATTGGACCATGGGTTCGGAACCTAGAACTTTTTGATCGAATTTAGGCCAAACGAGCATAATTCCGAAACCAATGAAGATAGAACCTCCAAATTTGGTATCAGGGTGTCCCTTCCTATTTCCTAAGTGTCTTGGGAATTTGGGTCCCATTGGAGTACTGGGTCGGGGACCAGCCACACATTTCCGAAGACCTTACAGCATATCTTTAAAATTAATAAAGATAACAACTTGAAAAAATGTAGAAGCTTCCAATTTGCCACAAGGGTGTTCTTTACTATCTCTTGCGTGTTCCCTTAATTTGGGATCAATTGGAGAGGTGGTTCAGTACCCCTTTCAGACCTCCCAAGTTTTAAAAGCTTATAATCGAAATTACTAAAAATAGTTACTTAAAATTAAGATAGACCGTTCAAATTGTGTACAAGGGTTAACTAGTACTATAAGTAAAGCGCGGGCTGTATAAGGGCGAAATCAGCCCATGGGTTCGGATTCTGGACCTTTTAGTCGGTGTCAGGGATAACGAACATATATTAAAAATCACGATAACTCAACAACTAATGAAATTTGTGCTGTAGGTTATTGGTAATGAAACTACGGCGGTGATTACGTACGGTGAGGATTGGACAATGGGTTCGGAACTGAGAACTTTTTAATCGAATTTAGGCCAAACTAGCGTAATTCCGAAACCAATGAAGATAGAACCTCCAAATTTGGTATCAGGGTGTCCCTTCCTATTTCCTAAGTGTCTTCGGAATTTGGGTCCCATTGGAGTACTGGGTCGGGGACCAGCCACACATTTCCGAAGACCTTAAAGCAGCTGGGTGGCACAGTGGTTGAGTGCCGACCTTTCATGCGGAAGGGCCCGGGTTCGAATTCTAGTAAAAGTGAAAAAAACTTTTCTGGTTTTCGACTCGACTCAGCTACCATTCGCCATTGGGTTCAAATTAATGGCATAATCAATAATTAATAGTTATAAATCTTTAATAAAAAATACTTTAATATAAAAATATAAATAAATGCAAAATATAAACAAATAATTTAATTAAATAATATAACTCGCAGATATAGAATACCATATAAGTAAAATATAAAATATTACAATATAAAAAACAAAAATAGAATTGTAAATATTGAAAATCTAAGACGTTTCTACATGTTATAAGGCCTAGTACTATCTCATGTTTAAATTGTATGTGGAATTCAATAAGACCAATTCTAATAACACGAATATAATATGAACCTCTGTTCCAACATGTACCTATGGTATAGACAGGCTTATTAGCCTAACAGTTGAACAATTAGCGCTTAAAAAAAAAAAAAAAAAAAAAAGCATATCTTTAAAATTAATAAAGATAACAACTTGAAAAAATGTAGAAGCTTCCAATTTGCCACAAGGGTGTTCTTTACTATCTCTTGCGTGTTCCCTTAATTTGGGATCAATTGGAGAGGTGGTTCAGTACCCCTCTCAGACCTCCCAAGTTTTAAAAGCTTATAATCGAAATTACTAAAAATAGTTACTTAAAATTAAGATAGACCGTTCAAATTGTGTACAAGGGTTAACTAGTACTATAAGTAAAGCGCGGGCTGTATAAGGGCGAAATCAGCCCATGGGTTCGGATTCTGGACCTTTTAGTCGGTGTCAGGGATAACGAACATATATTAAAAATCACGATAACTCAACAACTAATGAAATTTGTGCTGTAGGTTATTGGTAATGAAACTACGGCGGTGATTACGTACGGTGAGGATTGGACAATGGGTTCGAAACTGAGAACTTTTTGATCGAATTTAGCCCAAACTAGCGTAATTCCGAAACTAATGAAGATATAACCTCCAAATTTGGTATCAGGGTCTCCCTTCCTATTGCGTAAGTGTCTTTGAAATTTGGGCCCCATTGGACTAGGGGGCCGGGGACCAGCCACTCAGTTCCGAGGACCTTAAAGCATATTTTCGAAATTAATAAAAATAGTAACTTGAAACAAATGTAGAAGCTTCAAATTTGGCCCAGGGTGTTCTTTACTATTTCTTCCGTGCCCCCCTAATTTGGGATCATTTGGACTGGTGGTTCAGGACCTCTCTTAGACCCCCCAAATGTGTAAAAGCTTATCATCGAAATTAATAAAACTAGTAACTTAAAATTAAGATAGAACGTTCCAATTGTATACAAGGGTTAACTAGTATTGAAATTATGACGGGACTGCATATGGACGAAATCGTACCATGGTTTCGGGTTCTGGAACCCTTGACAAGTTCAAGGACTAAAAAAACACCATCTTAAAAACAATATCTTAAAAACATCATAACTCAAAAAATAATGCCGGTATTTTGATGAAATTTAAACTCTAGGTTACTAGTAATGAAAGTACCATGGGAATTGGTTCTGGTCGAGTTTAATTTCAAAGCCAAAGAATATATTTCCTATGTCCTATGTGTCTCCGAAATCTAGACTTAATTGTAGTGGTTCAGCTATGTTCAAAGGTACTTGCTGCATTTATGTAAAATTAATGCAGCAATGTAATTTGAATATTTAAATGAATTATATGAAAAGGTCTAAATTTGTAATTGTATTTTAGAAATACATTTATTGCATATTTTGCGTTTATAAGCTTTTCTATTAGGTATATAAACTAACCATTTAAAATAATTGCAATTTTGAAAAATTTGGATTATTAAATATATTATGCTTTGATTATCTTTTTATCACAAAATTTAATAATTAGAATTTTTTCATTTTGTAATTGAATTGGAATAAATATATTTTCATTTATTTCAAGTTTGTTTGTTTTTTAATATTTTTAAATAGATAAATTAGTAAGAATTTATTATTAGATAGTGTATTTAATATTTTTTAATAGATAGTGTAATTGGAAAATGTTTTTAGTATTATAAAGTTAATTTGGTTAGCTATGTCTTACGATCAAATTAATAACAGCTTTTATGGTGTTAAAATGACTTATGGATATGTCCTTAAATTTGAACCAAATAGGTGTAGGGTATTTCTAAGTCGGTTGCACCGACTGACTGTTTCTTTACTTGTTTTAAATATATATAAAACACAAATATATATCACTAAAGTTTTTCAAATATGGTTGGAAATACAATTGACAAATTTTTGTTAAGTTATGATATGCTTACAGGATGAACAAGCATGAAATGATTTAATTATTGAATAATGGAAAATTAACAAAAGCTTTACCAAAATAGCTATGCTCTGTCGAACAATGATATTTTGAGCTTTTTAAAATGACTTGATATGGATTTTGAAACTGAAAGTCTTCTTAAATCTAGTTATATACACGGAACGGATATTTTTATACCCATAAGACTATAGGTCAAAAGGATTTATGAAATGTGCCATTACAGAAAAATGAGAAGGGGTACATATAAGTGCCTTTTTATATATGTTACTCTGTATCTATTGAAGGTGGATGTCTGGTATTTTGCCAAAAATAGTTAAGTTTTATGTTCAAAGTTTGTGCAAAATTATTTGATCTACTGCAGTGGGTTCGAGTAGCTGTCATACAACTTCATCTTTTATAAGAGCTTTATTTATGTTTAATAATTTAAGTAAGATTAAAAGGTTGTTTGAGTTCTATTTATATTTTTTATCCAAGAATTATGTAAATTAAATATAATTACTTATGGTCTCGTTTTTAAACCTCGTTATCACAGCTAATAATACACTAAATTAAACTAAAAAAATACTTGGCTATCACACATTCATATACTGACAAATACAACTTTATATGCTCATTGTTCATACTCACCTCACCACTAACTACACTACAACCATTCACTACATCTGTGATATAAAAGTTCTATCGTCAGTGAAATTTTTAAGCGTAGTATATTGAGTAGTAGATTTTACTAAATTACTATTTGTAATATTTACATGTACTATTTACAAATTACTACTACTAAACTAGTGGTGACCTCTGGACAAAGTGGTGTCAAATATGATGTAAATGTAAGGCGTCGTTTCACTAGACTTGCTTAGAATATGATGAAAAGAGCTATCAAGTTTTTAATGTAGTAGTGGACAAAATCTTATGGCTGTGTGAAACAGAAAAGATAAAAACAAAAAGGGGGTAAAAGAATGGTAATAGTTGTTTTTATTTTAGTGATAAAGTTGAGTAAAAATTGATAACCTTGCAAGGAAATTGAACTTGCGTTGTTACGAGCGATGGATCAGAAAATTGAACATATCGTGGACAAAATGCCAAATCATCTAAATGAAGGTGGTATGACATATTCACAGGTTCCATCAGCTCCTGCTCCAAGTGATTTTGTTTTTAAGAAACCCAATGTCCAAGCAATAATTTTAAGACTTGTTAAAAAGGATTTATCTCTGGCGTCTAACCTAAAAATTGTTACTCTAGGAAGGAGAATTACTCTACTAATTGCAAAACAAAACACAAATAACTATACTGTAAGGGAAATTTATGAAAGAATCAGTTAATCTATTTAAAATGCCACTTAGTGTATTGTTAAGCAATATCAAACCGTTCTGGCACAGTTATCTACGAATGAAAGATGAAAACGAAAAACAATTAGTTACCTTGCATTTTGTGGGTTCATTGTGTGTATATTAAGGATTGGTAAAATAAAAATGATTCCAATCAATATGAATTCAATTGTATCTCATGAGAGGAGAGTGTCGCTAAACAAATTATTAATTGAACATGATGTATGTCAGAGATCACAATTACTTGGCACGCTTCGAAATATTGCTGCCACGCGTGATAAAAATATGAAAAAAAAAATTCCTTCACAAAAATAGATTGTTTTATTTATTTTTTTACTTTTTTAAATACAATTATACAATTTTCCTTATTTGTAATATTTTTTTACATGTAGAAGATAATATTATTAAAAATAAAAACGAAATTTCTGTTTTGTTTTCAAATTTAAAATAATTTTGACTTTTAGCATACTATTTTAAACTTTTTGATTATGCGCATGCGCAGCACAAAAAAAATCAAGACGAAAAAACGGCTGTTTCTTAATTTTGACGCTTAATCAATAATTTCTTTTTGTAAATAAAATAAAAAAAAAAAAATATAAAAACTTTTTTTTTCTTTGTTTATAAAAAAACTGCTTAATTTCAAAATAGTATCTTGTATAAATTTAAGTATAATAAATGTTATTGTAAAATTTTTTTATAATAAACTGCCTATACTAACATTTTTATAAATTAACATTGATCTAAATTTAAAGTGCTATTACTTAATAAACAAAAAAAAAAAAAAATAAAATAAACAAAAGAAGTTAACCAACTAATTTTTTACTAAAATAACTTAAACCAAAAAAGAAAGAAAAAAAAAAAAACAACAAAAAATGTCAAGCATCAAAATGGAATCAATTAAATGTGATAACGCCAACTGTTCAGTATACGATTCTAAAACTGAATCTGTGAAATGTAACAGTTTCTGTAAGAAACGTTTCCATGGAGTTTGTTTAAATGCTCCCAAAGGAGGCTGGTACTCGGCATTTCTCGCTCAATATTTTGTATGTGAGTCATGCTTGGATTTTCATTCAAGCATCAAAATGATTTTAGATGATGTAAAAACATCATTTAAGAATATTAAAGATGAATATGCAGGACTCGCATCAAAATGTAATGACACAATCAAATGTAATTCGGCGTCATTTAACGAGATGGCAAAGGGCTACGAGTCCCTTAATGCATCTTTGAGCAGAACGTCTGACAGACAAAAAGCAGCAATGTCGCAGCAGTCAGTTCCAAAAATAGATGAGCTTCTTACCATATTAAATAATACTAGTGAATCAATAAAAACTTTGACGAGTGAGCTTAAATCTTCAATTAATCTCCAACTTCAAGAACTCTTCTCCTCAAAGTTCAGCCAGACAAATGAATTCTCAAAGAATTTAAATGGAGAAATTGGATCACCAAGAAATAAATTATCAATATGGGTGTCAAACTAGTAGATGCTAGTTTGCATAGATCTTTTGATACTTTTAGATACAACCAAATGCATCTATGTCAAAATTCAAAAGATGTATGGACACAAACGGATGAACCAATTCAATACAGTAATTTTCAAAATGCTTTCATTTTCAACCCGATTAATTCTAAAACGGTTGAATATTCAAGTAATTTGACACATGATGTTATAGATTCTAAATCTATTACATCCTTAGAGCAGTAAAAGAAAATAATTCCTTACATGATGAATTACTACAATGCGGTTCCTCCGTTATTTTCGACTCAATACCTGCTTCATCTGCATCACTTTCATCTCCATTAATTTTATCAACTAAACTAGTTGATCACAATTCAACGTCTACTTCAACATCAACGTCATCATTATCATCATCGTCATCACCATCACCACCATCATCATCATCAGCATCATCATCTTTATCTAATACTTTTGCTCCAAATTTAGTAGCCAAAAAAGTTCGTTTTACACTATCTCTTGACAAGTTAGTACAAAACAAAGGCTCAAATCAACTAAGGTTATAAACGAATGCAGAATGCTTTTGCATTCATTGTTCTTTACAATGGGCTGCATCAACAACTCCTAGTTACCTCAGTAAGTTTCTAAAAAATACATTTAAGTTAAATAATAATGAAATACAAATAACTAATATTACTCCTAAAAATCTTAGATTTAAACCTAAATATAGGTCTTTTAAAGTTATGGTACCCGAATCCAAAATTTGTGAAATAATGAATTACAAAAGATGGAAAAAAAGCACTTCCAACACAATTTTAAAATACAATAATAAACTTTCTATTCAACAGAAAACACTTCTTTTAAATCCGTTTGCCGTTCCTTTCAACAATCATACAAAAAAAATACATCCTAGTCAAAACACAACAACTAATAGTTCCAAATACAAAAACTTTACTAGAGTAGAAACTTTAAAACCAGCTTCTTTTAATATTATTAAGAATGCTAATAATAATAATAATAATAATGAGAATAATCATAATAATATTCATAATAATAATGACAATAATAATAGTAATAATATTAATATTAATAATGATAATACTAATACTATTAATAATAATAATAATAATATTAATAACAAAAATAATAATAATGACAATAATAATAGTAATAATATTAATATTAATAATGATAATACTAATACTATTAATAATAATAATAATAATGACAACATTAATAAAAATGTTAATAATGATATTACTACTACTAATAATAATAATAATAATAATGTTAATAATGATATTTCTAATACTAAAAATAATATTAATAATAATAACCTTAAAGCTAATTTCTCGTTAAACCTTCTTTTACCTCCAATTGTAAGAATGACTCAGAAATCTCTAACGGAAGACTGTACCTACGTACCTTCCAGATTTAGAGATGAAAAAATTCTAAATTATGCGAGGCTATTTCTTGCTTTTTTACACGATGACAAAAATAATCGCGTAATTGAGGGTAAAACAAGAACAAATTTACTTGTGTTGATACATAATGAAGGGTTACCATCTAATTACAAGGAATTATATTATATTATATTAACAATAGAAATTACTACAATCACTTGTATCAATCTCGTGAAAATTATAATAAGTTTTTTCGGCCGAGCAGCAAATAACAATTTAAATTCAAAATTCTATATCGATTCTTACACTAATTCCAATTTAGTCACACTGTCAATAGAAAAGATCGGGATTATCTTGCTACAAATTGTTCCCGTGGTGGTGGTGTACTACTTGCAGTAAACAATACCTTATCTAGTGTGGCATTAATCACTAGGGCTTACCATTCTTTTGATCACCAATTTATTAAAGTTAACTTAGGTAATAATTTTTTATACCTTGGTATTGTTTACTTTCCTCCTAATTCTGACAATTCCTCATATTCGGAATTTTTCGAGATATACCAGCATGTTTTATCAAATATGAATGAGGATGATTCAATTATAATTTTAGGGGACTTTAACCGTCCTTCTTTATCTTTTATTGTTGACGAATCTGATAATTTGTTACTACCAATCAACTATCAGGACAAAATAGATTTCGATCTCATTAATGTATTTTATGGTAATGATTTACAACAAATTATCAGCTTTCCGAATAATTATTACAAGTGGTAAGACCTTGCGTTCACGAATGCATATGATAGTGGTGGTAATGCTCGCTGATGATTCAGAAAACCTTTTTACAAACACTCCGAATCATAACGCAATCATCTTTGAATTTTCCACTGCTATACCTCTTTTTACCAAATCTTACAATAATATTTTTGTATATGACTTTCTTAACACTGATTATCAAAGCATTAATAATGCTTTATCAGTCATCAGTTGGGACGACCTGTTAACCGAACAGGAAATTGATTTGATTATCTCTAAATTCTATGCAAAGCTATTTGAGATAATCAACTCCTTTGTTCCTAAAATTCGCAAAAAGGACAAGACAACCGAACCTTGGCTGAATAGTGAACTTAGGACATTGCGTAACCAACGCAATAAACTATACAAAATAATTAAAAATTCAAAAGAACCTAATAATGACTTATTAAACAAGTACAAGGATCTTGCTTTTGAATTTAAACAAAAATCTAATTTGGCTTATGATAGATATCTCACTAACGTAGGCAACAAATTAAATACAGATCCTAAAAAGTTTTATGACTTCGTTAACACAAAACGTAAAACTTACGGTTATCCAAGCTTAATGTCAAAAGACAATACGTTATCTAATTGTCCTAAAACGATCTGCAATTTCTTTGCTAAATCTTTTCAAAAGGTTTATCGTCCACACGAGTCTCCAATTAATTTCGATTTCTCTAACTTAATTAATAATTCAAATCCTATTATTACGGATTTATACCTTTCCGAAGTTGAAATTTTTGAAGCAATTACTAAACTTGATACCAAAAAAGGTATAGGACCTGGCCTGATTCCACCTACTTTTTTATTCAACTGTGTCAGTTATCTCACTTATCCGCTTTATTTTATCTTTAATAAATCTCTTTCCTCAGGTATTTTTCCTCTTTTCTGGAAATCCCCTTATCTAACCCCTATCTACAAAAAGGGTGATAAATCATACGTCGAAAATTACCGTGGTATAGCTTTTCTATCAACTATTCCAAAGTTGTTTGAAAAAATTATTGTAGACAAAATTACAACCATCATAAATACAAAACTAAACGGACAACAACATGGATTCAGAAAAGGTCGTTCCACAACAACAAGCCTTTTAGTATACACTTCTGAAATCCTTAATGAAATGGAAAATGGGCACCAAGTTGATGCTATTTAAACGGACTTCAGCAAAGCATTCGATCGTGTTGATCACAAAATTCTACTAAACAAACTTGCAGCCTTAGGAATTTCCGACCCTTTTCTTTATTGGATATTCTCCTATATTACAAATAGGACGCAAAATATCAAATTTCAAGGAGTTCTCTCGGACTCAATCAATGTTACATCAGGAGTACCACAAGGTAGCCACTTGGGTCCACTCTTGTTTAATATATTCATTTCCGATCTTTCTAGTAAACTTTCCGGTGTGTCACATGTTGCATTTGCTGATGATCTCAAGATTTATCATGTAATTAAAAAGAGTTCCGATGTTGCACTACTTCAGACAAATCTCAATAGTCTGCAAGAATGGTGCTTCTCTAATAAGTTAGAACTAAACATTGAAAAATGCAAGGTTATAAGTTTTATACGTAAGAGATCTACCAATACTTTCGGTTATAAACCAAATAATGTAAACCTTGAAAGAGTTAAAAATATTACCGACTTAGGGATTCTGTTGGATGATAAACTGAACTTCCATCTTCATTGTGAGTACACAATTTCTAGGGCAAACAAAATGCTCGGGTTCATAAAAAGAAGAGCTAAAGAATTCAGCAACATCGCTGTAACTAAAGCTCTTTATTGTTCCTTAGTATGATATATTCTTGAATACGGTAACATTGTATGGGATCCCGCTTTTCAAATACATTCTGATAGAATAGAATCCGTGCAAAACCAATTTCTTTTATTTGCTTTGAGAAATCAATATAATCCTAGAGATTTTTCAATTCTGCTTAGCTATCTCGTAAGACTTAAATCATTAAATATCTTAACTTTATCCTCACGCAGGCAAATTTTTTCTTCTTGCTTTACTTTTGACGTCTTAAGAAAAAACATTGACGTTCAGTATTTAGCAGATAATTTTAAAATAAATAAAGGGGGCAGAAATACGAGATGCACTAAATATTTAGTTGAAAATACTCATAGAATTGAATAATGAAAAAATGAACCAATAAACAGATGTTGCATTACATTCAATAAACACAGTCATCTTTTTTCAACACAAATTTCTAGATACACTTTTAAACGTAAATGAAAATTAAAATTTCTTAATGACCTATGACAATAATTTTAACCTTCAATATACTATACTCATATTACACTTCAAGTTCACATAATTTTATAATTCTATAATTTAGTTATTTTTGTTTTTTTTTACTTTATAAATTGCATTAAAATAAATTTTTCTCAGTAAAATATCATTAAAACTTTATTTCACAAATTAATAGTGCAGTTAACTGAAGATACAAAAAATGAAATTCGGAATACCGGTATAATTCCGGAATTGCAAAAAAAAATCGAAAAAATAAAAGTTTCAAAATATTTCAAATTAAATAAAATTCAATTTTTATTTAAGTATTTTAGTAAAACAATACAAATTCAATGAGAAAAATAAAATAAACAAAACAAATTCTAAAATAAAATAATATATAAAAATATTTTTATTTTAATTCTGATTGTAAAAAAAGTTTCTTAGCATACACAAATTATCCAATGTTATATCATTAAGGTTTGACCTGATTTTTGTTGAAAAAGTTGCAGCGGCGGAAAAAGCTCTCTCTGCTTTAACAATTGCTTTAACACAACAGAATATGAAAATAATTTCAAAAAGTTGTCCACCTGATTTAATTTTTAAAACTTCTTGTTTTACTTTTAAAGTAAAACTTTTTTTAAAATTCTTGTTCTCGAGTGTAAAAGTAACTGCAAGATTTTTTAATGTAGCAATTTTCCCATGGAAGGTTCAGTTTCACTTTCGTTAAGTTCAAGTTCAAATTCTTTATCACGATCAGACTCAGAATCCTTTGAATCAACTTCCGGAGAAGTTTCGTTATTAATATGTCGGGCTAGGATTAGAATAAATATATTTATTTCCGTTTTCATGAACAGAAATACTGTTACGAATTTTTGTTTTAAATAATAAAAAAGTTCTTTTTCGATTAATTTGGATTTAGCTCTTTTTTCAATTCAAGGCTAATTTCGTTATCCTCACTTAAATTTTGTAACATAAACGTACATGCTGTGTCCGTCAGCAATTTAATTGGCGTCTTTTCACAAGAAACAAACATAACTTTTTGCATCATTTAGGCACCGTCAATCACAATTCACAAAATATTATTATTAATATTTAATTTCTTTTTATAAAAAAGACCTATTCATAAAAAAGGAGACAAAGCTCCTGTTGAAAACTATCGAGGAATAGCCATCCTTTCGACTATCCCAAAATTGTTTGAGAAAATTGTGGTGGGCAAAATCTCACCTATTATTAATATGAAACTAAATGAACAACAGCATGGTTTCAGAAAAGGTCGCTCTACTACTACAAATCTTGTAGTTTACACTTCTGAAATCTTAAATGAAATGGAGAAGGGTTACCAAGTTGACGCTATTTATACGGACTTTAGCAAAGCTTTCGATAGTGTTGATCATAATATTTTGCTGAAGAAACTTGAAACTTTGGGCATATCTGGTTCTTTCTTGGCATGGCTTGGCTCTTATCTTACTGGAAGAACTCAGAACATAAAATTCCAAGGCCATTTGTCAAACCCAATTTATGTTATTTCTGGTGTGCCTCAAGGTAGCCATTTAGGTCCACTTCTATTCAATGTATTCATTTCAAATCTTTCTGAAAAATTATTAAGTGTATCTACACATGATTGCAAAGGCAATCATAGACGTAGCAGTAACAAAAGCACTTTATTGTTCTTTGGTTCGATCTACTTTAGAATATGGTCACATTGTTTGGGATCCGGCATTTCAAACACACTCTAAAAGAATTGAATCTGTTCAAAAACAGTTTCTTTTATTTGCTCTAAGAAACCAATATGACCCTTTAGAGTACTCCACTCTTCCAAGCTACATTACAAGACTAAATACCTTCAAAATGTTAACTCTTGCATCACGCAGGGAAATTCTTTCATCCTGCTTCACTTTCGACATCTTAAATAAAAATATTGATATTCAGTTTCTAACGTATAAAGTCAGAATAAATAACGAAGTTAGACAAACAAGAAACACTAAATTTTTTATTGTAAATACTCACAGAACTCAATACGGAAATAATGAACCTATAAACAGATGTTGCACTACATTTAATAAACATAGTTATCTTTTTTCAACAGATATATCTAAAAACACTTTTAAATATAAACTTAAGCAAAAATTTTTAAATGAACCTATTTTGTAAACTTAATAATAATTTCAAGTTCAAGTACATATTAACATATTATATGATATTATATCATAAGTAATTACGTTCATACAGTGCTTTTGCTTTTTTGTTTTTGTTCTGTAAGCATTTTTTGTTTTTTGTTTAAATTTTTAATATTTTGTACAGTAAAAAAAAACTTGGTATTGTAATTTGACCTAAGTATTCTAATTTTTGTTAATTGTTCTTATACTTTTTTTTTTTTTGTAAATTCTGTTTAAAATTTTAAATTATGAATAATACTATAAGATATTTTCTTTTTTTTTTTTGTTTGTAAAAACCTTGTTTTGGTTAATGAAATAAAATAAAAATAAAATAAAATAATTGGCAGGTTTCAAACTTCTGTTCCAGCAACTTTACACAAGCCACAAACGCAAATTGGCCATTAAAACGAGACAGCCACAAATTCCAAACACTCTCCTGACAACATATTTATCTTTAACGTTCTTAGAACAAGTTATGCGATTTTTCTATTTATTCAGAATTATAAAGATCATTAATACAAAAAAATTTAAAATTAAAATAATAAAAAATAAATTACAATATTGGTTTTATTTTTTTCATTATAAATATTTTAATTTTTTAATTGTTACAATCTGTTAAACATAAAGTGTTTCTAGATTTACAGAAAAATATAAAGAGTGTTGGAAAGAGTGTCAAAAGACCTTTCTAATACTATAATAAACAAGTAATGAAACAGTCAGCCGATGCAACCGACTTAGAAATACCCTCCACCTATTTGGTTCAAATTTAATGGGAAGTTAATAAGTCATTTTAAAACCATAAAAGATTTTATTAGTTTGTTCTTAAGACATGGCTAACCAAATTAACTTTATAGTACTAAAAAACATTTTGTAATCACTTTATCTATTCAAAAATATTACAAATTCTTACTAATTTATCTATTTAAAAATATTAAAAAACAGAAAAACTTGAAATAAATGAAAATATATTTATTTCGATTCAATTACAAAAGTTAGAAAATTTGAATTATTAAATTTTGTGATAAAAAGCTAATCAAAGCATAATATATTTAATAATTCAAATTTTTCAATTCGATCAAAAGCTTCTATAATCCGAACTCATTAACCAAACTCGACCAGAACCAATTCTCATGATACTTTCAATACTAGTAACCTACAGTTTAAATTTCTTCAAAATAGCGGCATCATTTTTTGAGTTATGCTATTTTTAAGATATATGTTTGTTAGCCCTTGAACTTTTCAAAGGTTCCAGAATCCGAAACAATGGTACGATTTCGCCCATATGCAGTCCGCGCTGTATTTTAAATACTAGTGAACCCTTGTACACAATTGGAACGTTCTATCTTAATTTTAAGTTACTATTTTAAATAATTTCGATTATAACCTTTTTTTAGTAGGTCTAAGAGGAGTACTAAACCACCACTCCAATTGATCCCAATTTAGGGTATTTAGGGTTTAGATATGCTTTAAGGTCTTCGGAAATGTGTGGCTGGTCACCGACCCACTACTCCAAAAATCAAGAACACTAAAGAAATAGGAATGGGCACCTTGATACCAAATTTGGAGGTTCTATCGTCATTGATTTCGGAATTATGCTCGTTTGGCCTAAATTCGATCAAAAAGTTCTAGGTTCCGAACCCATGGTCGAATCTCTCAGTATACCTACATGACCCTTACCGACCCAGTATACTTACATTATTCTTTATTCTTAATGAAACAAAATGAAGACTATCATAAAAATTTTTATTTACAGGAAGTAGTAAAGCTGTTAATGCAAAAAGTAGTAGAAAGCGTAAAAGGCATTCCGAATTGGGTACAAAGGTTAACTATATATTTAATAATTCACATTCTTCAAAATTACAATTATTTTAAATTGTTAGTTTATGTACCTATTAGAAAAGCTTATAAACGCCAAATATGCTATAAATATATTTCTAAAGTACAATTACAATTTTAGAACTTTTCATATAATTCATTTAAATATAAAAATAAATTTTACATAAATGCAGCAAGTACCTTTGAATATAGCTTAAGTATTGTACACAATGTCTTAATTATATATCACCTTCGGTAATAATTCAATAAAATATATTATATGATTAACATTAACAAAAAGGAATTTAACGGTTTATTAAAAACATATTTTGTTTTTAATTTATAAAATATTGTACAAAATATGTTTTATGGTAAAATTCTTAGCCTTTCAAAAATATAAAAATATAAAAATATATGTTAAATATAAACGGAAATAAGAAGAACCCTCGTGTATCAAATTTAAAGTTTCTATCTTCTTGAATTTCGAAAATAAGCTTTTCAGTTTTGGGATTTCTTAGGAGGCATCTAAACCAACACTACAGTTAAGTCTAAATTTCGGGGACACATAAGAAATAGGAAATATACTCTTTGGCTTCGAAATTATACTCGTTAGGCCTTAGATCGATCAAAAGCTTCTAGAATCCGAACTTATTATCCGAACTCGACCAGAACTAATTCCCATGGTACTTTCATTATTAGTAACCTAGAGTTTAAATTTCATCAAAATATGGACATTATTTTTTGAGTTATACTGCTTTTCGTTAGCTTATGTTCGTTAGCTTTTGACCTTTTAAAGGTTCCAGAATCCGAAACAATGATACGATTTCGCCCATATGCTATCCCCGTCATACTTTCAATACTAGTTAACCCTTGTACACAATTGGAACGTTCTATCTTAATTTTCGAAGTTATTATTTTTATTAAATTCGATAATGCTTTTAAACCTTGGGGGGTGTAAGAGGGGTACTGAACCACCACTCTGATTGATCCAAAATAAGGAAAACGCGTAGGAAATAGTAAAGAGCACCCATGTACCAAATTTGAAACGTCTAAATTTGTTTGAAGTTACTGTCTTTATTAATTTAGAAAAAATGCTTTAAGGTCTTTGGAACTGTGTGGCTGGTCCCCAACCCACTACTCCAATTGGTGCCAAATTTCAAGGACACTAAGAAAAGGGACACCCTGATACCAAGATTGGAGGTTCTATCTTCATTGGTTTCGGAATTATGCTCGTTTGGCCTAAATTCGATCAAAAAGTTCTAAGTTCCGAACCCGTTGTACATTACACGCAGTATAATCACCGCCGTAGTTTCATTACCAGTACCATACACCACAAATTTTATGAAGATAGCGTCATTAGTTGTTGAGTTATCTTGATTTATTATATATGTTCGTTAGCCCTTAGACTGGTTAAAAGGTCCAGAATCCGAACCCTTGGGGTGATTTCGCCCATATGCAGCCCGCGCTGTACTTTAAATACCGGCTAACCATTGTACACAATTTAAACGTTCTATCTTAATTTTAAGTTACTATTTTTAATAATTTCGATTATAAGCTTTTAAAACTTAAGAAGGTCTAAGAGGGGTACTGAACCACCACTCCAATCGATCAAAAATTAGAGGGACACACAAGAAATAGTAGAAAACACCCTTGTGCCAAATTTAAAGCTTTTAAATATTTTTTCAAGCTGCTATCTTTATTAATTTTAAAGATATTCTTCAATGTCTCAGAAATGTTTGGCGGGTCCCCGACCCACTAATCCAATGGGGCCCAAATTTCAAGTACACCAAGGAAAAAGAAAGAGACACTCTGATACCAAATTTGGAAGTTCTATCTTCATTGGTTTCGAAATTATGCTCGTTTGGCCTAAATTCGATTAAAAGTTCTAAGTTCCGAACCCATTGTACAATACCCACCGTACGCAATCACCGCCGTGGTTTCATTACCAGTACCCTACAACACAAATTTTATGAAGATAACGTCATTAGTTTTTGAGTTATCGAGATTTTTTATATATGTTCGTTAGCCCTTAGACCGATTAAAAGGTCCAGAATCCGAACCCATGGGCTGATTTCGCCCATTTGCAATCCCCGCCGTACTTTCAGCCCTAGTAACCTACAGTTAAAAATTCATCAACATAGCTCCATTATTTTTTGAGCTATCGTGCCTACGGACGGACGGATGGACGGACGGACATGTCTATATCGACTAAGGAGGTCACGCTGATCACAAATATATATACTTTTCCATATCTAGCTCGCTTCCTTTAGGTGGTTACAAACACCATACCAAAGTAAATATACCCTTTACCTATTCTATAGGTGTAGGGTATAAAAATACAGGGTGTTTTTGAAAATTTCTCATTTATAGTGGTTTTTTTCAGGTCAAAATTTTGTTTTTTTTTTTGTTTTAAATTTCTACTTGAAATTGCAATATCTCAAAAACGGTAGAAGCAATTCAGATGAAACAAGATGTTTATGAAAGACAATATCATGCCTTACAATATTGTAAGATATTGGTTCCAGTTTATTGTCTTACAGGAAAAACATAACATAAAAATGCTACAAAATCTTAGGAAATTTTTGTAATGCATTTTTCGACCACTAGATGGCGCCATCGCCACTAATAGTATATATATTCGGAAACTTTGAAATATTCAGTATCGTTATGTAATGACGTCATCTTGATAGCTCACAACCCCTTTCCGGAAGTTTATCCAAAATTTGCATATATTGTAGTTGGTTAACTATATTTTTATACCCTACACCTATAGAATAGGTAAAGGGGTATATTAACTTTGGTATGGTGTTTGTAACCACCTAAAGGAAGCGAGCTAGGTATAGAAAAGTATATATATTTGTGATCAGCGTGACCGTCTGAGTCGATACAGCTATGTCCGTCCGTCCGTCCGTCCGTAGGCACGATAACTCAAAAAATAATGGAGCTATCTTGATGAAATTTTAACTGTAGGTTACTAGGACTGAAAGTACGGCGGGGATTGCATATGGGCGAAATCGGCCCATGGGTTCGGATTCTGGACCTTTTAATCGATCGAAGGGCTAACGAACCTATATAAAAAATCACGATAACTCAACAACTAATGACGCTTTCTTCATCAAATTTGTGCTGTAGGTTACTAGTAATGAAACTACTTCGGGGATTCCGTAAGGCCAGGATTGGACCATGCGTTCGAAACCTAGAACTTTTTGATCGAATTTAGGCCAAACTTGCATAATTCCGTTACCAATGAAAATAGAACCTCTAAATTTGGTATCACAGTGTCGCTTTCGATCTCCTTAGTCTCCTTGAAGTATGAGCCCAATTGGAGTAGTGGGTGGGGACCAGCCACTCAGCTCCGAAGACCTTAAAGCATATTTTTGAAATTAATAAAGATAATAACTTGAAACAAAAGTAGAAGCTTCAAATATGGTACATGGGTGTTCTTTACTATTTCCTGCGTGTCCCTCTAATTTTAGATCAATTGGAGTGGTGGTTCAGTACCTCTCTTAGACCCACCAATGTGTAAAAGCTTATCATCGAAATTAGTAAAACTAGTAACTTAAAATTAAGATAGAACGTTCCAATTGTGTACAAGGGTTAAATAGTATTGAAAGTATGACGGGGACTGCATATGGGCGAAATCGTACCATAGTTTCGGGTTGTGGAACCCTTGAAAAGTTCAAGGGCTAACAAACATATATCTTAAAAACACCATAACTCAAAAAATAATGTAGATTTATTTGATGAAATTTAAACTCTAGGTTACTAGTAATGAAAGTACCATAGGAATTGGTTCTGGTCGGGTATAATTTCGAAGCCAAAGAATATATTTCCTATTTCCTATGTGTCCCCGAAATTTTGACTTAGTAGTAGTGGTTCAGCTATGTTCAAAGGTTGCTGCATTTATGTAAAATTTATTTTTATATTTAAATGAATTATATGAAAAGGTCTAAATTTGTAATTGTATTTTAGAAATACATTTATTGCATATTTTGCGTTTATAAGCTTTTCTAATAGGTACATAAACAAGCCATTTAAAATAATTGCAATTTTGAAAAATTTGGATTATTAAATATATTAGTTTTTTCACAAAATTTAATAACTTAAATTTTTTCATTTTGTAATTGAATTGGAATAAATATATGTTCATTTATTTCAAGTTTTTTTGTTTTTTAATATTTTTAAATAGATAAATTAGTAAGAATTTGTAATATTTTTTAATAGATAGTGTAATTAGAAAATGTTTTTAGTATTATAAAGTTAATTTGGTTAGCTATATCTTACGATCAAATTAATAACAGCTCTTATGGTGTTAAAACGACTTATTGATATGTCCTAAATTTGAACCAAATAGGTGTAGGGTATTTCTAAGTCGGTTGCACTGACTGTTTCTTTACTTGTTTTACTAATCATTTGAAACATAGTTTGAAATTCTTTCTATTAATATTATTATTAATATATTTGTCTATAATGAGGTGTTATAGAAATAATTTTAAATGTTCATGAATTTGTTCATTTACATTTTTAAAACTCACAGAACATTTTCTGGAAATTTTATATAAATAGTAAAACAGTTTGTAAATAAAAATTAAGAAGACTATTCTCACAGGAACATTGTGTAGTAAGTGTTACTTATTTTTAGTGAAATTCTGAAATCAATGTATGCTTTGTTGCTTTGCTTGATTTGCTTTGTTTTGAATAGCAAATAAACCAAGCAATGCAATCAAAGTAATTTCAAAGTTCCCTCAAGGTGCCCTCAAAGTTCCCTCATCTCTCTCTCATCCCTGCATCTTTCCCTCATAATTCCCTTTAACTATTTTTTATATTTACAAAAAAGGTGAAAATGCAAAGTGGCTTTGGATGTACAATAAAAAAAGTATAAACTGCGTTATACAAAAAGTAACGGTTGAGATATTATTTAAGAATATGGTATTGATATACAATATATGTGTAGGTGAGAATCAAAGACAAACTATTCCATTTTTCAAAAAAAAAAAATAGATAATAACGCTAAAATAATCCGGATTAAAAAAGAAATCGTTTTGTATATTCAAGTTGCTTCTATGTCAAACCATTCCTGAGAAAAATAAATTTTAAATATGCGAGTATTTTTAAAATAAAACTATTCCACAAACATGGTAAAAACAAAATTAAACTATTCCATACAAAAACATATTGAAACAAAACAAATCTATTCCTTAGTAACCAATATTAACGACAGTTGCAAATAGATTCAAAACAAAACTATTCCATTTAATTTTTTGGCGCCAAAATTTGCATGTTTGTCAAATTCAATTTTATGTATTTTCACTTTTAAATCAGAATTCAAATAGTAAAGAGGTGCAGAACTGTTACAAGTAAAAATATTTGTTTTTTATTTTAGTAAATGAAATATAAATATTTTGGTTTAATATAGATAATGGAATCTTTGGAATATCCAGTTTTAACAAATTATCCAAGGAAAAGAAAAATTAATACATCTAATCATAAAAGAGTAAAGGAAAAATTACAAAGATATAAGAGGAAAGAATTACCTCAAATGCCGAACTGTAACCATAGTAAAAAAAGCGATTTCAAGTGTAAGAAAATTAAAAATCGCGATCTTATAAATTTTTCTAATTGCTTTTATATGATACCAAGCAAACTAGCCCAAGATGCTTTCATTCTAAGTTATTGCAACATTAATATACCAAAAAGAACTGGTCGTGGTATTGCTGAAGGTAGCAATCAAAAATTTACTGTGCAATATAATATGAGGACTATGGAAGGTTGTCGAATAAAAATATCCTTAAAAACTTTTTTAAATATTCTAAAAATCACAAAAGCTAGAGTTTACCATGTTTGTCATCAACACTTTATAACTGGTAAACCCCCTTTGAAAAACGAGGTGGTGATAAAAAAAAGTCAAAAGTATGCAGAAAAAAAAAAGTGCGTAATTGATTTTATAAAACTGTTTAAAACTGTTGAAATACATTATTGCCGCAGTCAAATTACAAAAAAACAGTACCTTCCTAATGAACTATCCATAAAAAAAATGTGGATGAAGTATAACGATTCTGTTGAGGATAAAAAAGTATTATACAGTTTTTTTAAGGATACCTTCAATGCAAATTTCAATATTGGTTTTAAGATGCCCTCAACAGACATGTGCTCTACTTGCATTAGTCTTCGAGAACTTATCAAACATGAAAATATTACCTAAAAAAAAAATGAACTACAGGTACAGATTATGATCCACAAACGACGAACGAAATCATTTTTCGAATTACTCCGAAAGGAAGAAGACAATACAATTTTAATTTCGTTCGACTGTCAAAAAAATATGCCTCTTCCAAAAATACCGGATCAGGCAGCTTACTACAGCCGACAACTATACCTGTACTTATTTGCAATTGTAGAAGGCACTTCTATAACTGTAATTTCTAAGGACAACGAAGAGATTTATTATAACAAAAACCCAAAAAGGAAACAAACTCGTTAGAGGTGAACCCTTCTATAAACCAGATATTGGACAGGGTAAATCTACAATTAAACGAGGGCAAAATTTGGCGCAACTTGAATTGCAGAAGTTGCCACTTGGTGTCCAAATTAAAGATGCTAAGCAAAAAAATTATAAGCGAAAACTTAACTTTCGCCCAACGAGACAGTCATATTTAATCGATCGAAGGGCTAACGAACATATATAAAAAATCACGATAACTCATCAACTAATGACGCTATCTTCATCAAATTTGTGCTGTAGGTTACTAGTAATGAAACTACTTCGGGGATTGCGTAAGGTCGGGATTGGACCATGGGTTCGGAACCTAGAACTTTTTGATTGAATTTAGGCCAAACGAGCATAATTCCGAAACCAATGAAGATAGAACCTCCAAATTTGGTATCAGGGTGTCCCTTCCTATTTCCTAAGTGTCTTGGGAATTTGGGTCCCATTGGAGTACTGGGTCGGGGACCAGCCACACATTTCCGAAGACCTTAAAGCATGTCTTTAAAATTAATAAAGATAAAAACTTGAAAAAATATAGAAGCTTCAAATTTGCCACAAGGGTGTTCTTTACTATCTCTTGCGTGTTCCCTTAATTTGGGATCAATTGGAGAGGTAGCTAAGTACCCCTCTCAGACCTCCCAAGTTTTAAAAGCTTATATCGAAATTACTAAAAATAGTTACTTAAAATTAAGATAGACCGTTCAAATTGTGTACAAGGGTTAACTAGTACTATAAGTAAAGCGCAGGCTGTATAATGGCGAAATCAGCCAATGGGTTCGGATTCTGGGCCTTTTAGTCGGTGTCAGCGATAACGAACATATATTAAAAATCACGATAACTCAACAACTAATGAGGCTATCTTCATGAAATTTGTGCTGTAGGTTATTGTTAATGAAACTACGGCGGTGACTACGTACGGTGAGGATTGGACAATGGGTTCGGAACTGAGTACTTTTTGATCGAATTTAGCCCAAACTAGCGTAATTCCGAAACCAATGAAGATATAACCTCCAAATTTGGTATCAGGGTGTCCCTTCCTATTGCGTAAGTGTCTTAGGTCGGGGACCAGCCACTCAGTTCCGAGGAACTTAAAGCATATTTTCGAAATTAATAAAGATAGTAACTTGAAACAAATGTAGAAGCTACAAATTTGGCCCAGGGTGTTCTTTACTATTTCTAGCGTGCCCCCTAATTTGGAATCAAACGGAGTGGTGGTTCAGTACCTCTCTTAGACCCCCCAATGTGTAAAATCTTAGCATCGAAATTAATAAAACTAGTAACTTAAAATTAAGATGGAACATTCCAATTGTGTACAAGGGTTAACTAGTATTGAAAGGATGACGGGACTGCATATGGGCGAAACCGTACCATGGTTTCGGGTTCTGGAACCCTTGAAAAGTTCAAGGAATAACAAACATATATCTTAAAAACACCATAACTCAAAAAATAATGCCGGTATTTTTATGAAATTTAAACTCTAGGTTACTTGTAATGAAAGTACCATGCGAATTGGTTGTGGTCGAGTTTAATTTCGAAGCCAAAGAATATATTTCTTATGTCCTATGTGTCTCCGAAATCTAGACTTAATTGTAGTGGTTCAGCTATGTTCAAAGGTACTTGCTGCATTTATATAAAATTTCTTTTTATACTTAAATGAATTATATGAAAAGGTCTAAATTTGTAATTGTATTTTAGAAATACATTTATTGCATATTTTGCGTTTATAAGCTTTTCTATTAGGTATATAAACTAACAATTTAAAATAATTGCATTTTCTAAAAATTTGGATTATTAAATATATTATGCTTTGATTATCTTTTTATCACAAAACTTAATAATTAGAATTTTTTCATTTTGTAATTGAATTGGAATAAATATATTTTCATTTATTTTAAGGGTTTTTTTTTTTAATATTTTTAAATAGATAAATTAGTAATAATTTGTAATATTTTTTAATAGATAGTGTAATTAGAAAATATTTTTAGTATTATAAAGTTAATTTGGTAAACTATGTCTTACGATCAAATTAATAACAGCTTTTATGGTGTTAAAATGACTTATGGATATGTTCTTTAATTTGAACAAAGTAGGTGTAGGGTATTTCTAAGTCGGTTGAACCGACTGACTGTTTCTTTACTTGTTTAAGTATATTTTATAAATTTTTGTTATACATATTGTTAAGACTGAATTTTTTATGTTTTTGTTTTAAATTTTACTGAATTATTTTTAATATGTTTTATTTAAATGTTTGTGTTTTTCATTTCTTGTTTTCATATTTTAATATTGTAGTTTTTAAGAAAATGAATAAAAAATTAATAAAAATATATTCATAAAATAATAATGAATAAAAAATTAATTAAAAGATTGTAACTTTAATTAAAAAGTATAAAATATTTTCAAAACTATTCCCTTGAAATATTTTCAATACGAAACTATACCACAAGATATTTTCAAAACTGAACTATTCCACATTTGAAAGCTTCACAAAAGCTGTAAGGGAATTCGGAGATTATATTCCTTAAAACCAATATATTTAATAGGTTTCAGCTTTAGTTAAATTATGTTATATTTGTTTAGTTAAATCCGCTTTTTAAAATTTTTTCACAGAAATAAATTAAAATTTTTTTTTATTTTATACAAAAACTTTCCAGGAGGAATAGTTTGTCTTTGATTCTCACCTACTATTATGTATATGTATATAATGAAATTAGAAATGGTTCTTAATTAGAAAAAGTTCTTCTGTTGACCTTCCGTCATTTTGTGACGGGCCAACAGCTAGTTATTATATAATTGTGTTGCATATTTTCTTTTAAAATAATAATGTTTTCTTGAAGTATCGAGTTTATTTTTATTTGGTAATTTGAATTTTGTATTATTTATTATTTTTTTGATCTATAGTTGATCATATGATTTTCTAATTCAATTTTATCTCCTTGGTGAATTGTGCCAAAAATCCATTTAAGGAAGGAACCTTCGACGTTAATCAAGACTCTTAATGGTACTAAGGTTTTAAAAGAATGTTTAGTTTCATTTATTTTACTTTTTAATATATTATATAAATTTTTATTAGTATAGTTTAAATAGAATTTATTATTTATTTGGTTTTCTATGATATTATTTATTTGGTTTTCTATGATATTTATTAGATTTTCGATTTCGTTCAAATTAATTATGTGAACGACTTTATTATAACTTTTGATAATTTCGACCTTTTCCTATACCCTTTCCATTACTGTAAAACCTGCTTAATATTTTTGATGTATATTTTATAAAAGAAGATATTGTCTATGTATGTATACCTATTTGTATGTATGCGGCTAACTTTCCTTAAATATTAGTCGTCCTTAGTGACATACATCCAACTCTACCATATATTGATCCAGCATGGTAGACCGAAGATAATTATGTCAATATGAATCACCATTTACTATTTTATGGCTAGTCAAACCTTTAAATCTAAAATGATAAAGGCCAGCGAAAAAATGATAAAGGCAAGCAAAATTTATATAAAATGATAAAGGCAAGCGAAATGAATCGCTCTTATTTAAAATTTCTTAGACTATTTAAAGTAAATTTTACATACATTGATTTCATATAAAATTATCAAAGATAATAATTTATATTAATTTACTGTTTAGTTAACAAGAATTTTATCTATGCCATATTTTTGCCTAAATTTAATTTCCAATAATTATTTCCATACTAATACCTAACATCTACAAAAAAAAAGTGTATATAATTGCATACAAAAATGAATCACATACATAAAGTGAATATAAAAATAAAATTAGTTTTAGGACTTAAATTTTATGACCAAAATTTCTGCAAAATTTAGTTGGTCTACTGCAGTGAGTTCTAGTAGCTGCCATACAACTTCTTATTTTATATGAGCATTGAAATATTAGTATAAATAATATATTAATATTATTTTATATGCGAGTGTGTTTGAAATTTTTCCAAAAATAGTTTAGTGTAATGACTAAAGTTATATAAGCACTACTTCTTTTATATAAGCACTACATTACACCTAATGAAGCTCTATGTTTGAAATTTTTCCAAAAGTAATTCGAATTATATAATGTATATATTACGGTTGGGCTTCTGAAGTGTCTCTTTTGAGTAGCTCTATAGGATCAATGGGCGTAGTATGCGATTACAGCTGACGGCTATCCTGGTACGTTGGACGGTAAATAAAAAACTGTTTTTTAAAAGTGTGACCTTAAAATGTTAAGTTAGGAAAAACTATTATTATTTAGTTGATTCGTATTTTGAGTTTATAAATTAATGTTTCAGTTTTACAATTCACAGTTATGATAATAATTTTGTGAATGGGTTAAGATATACTACACCTTCGGTGTCCGTTAACCACTGCTTTGCATAGGTTTATTATTAATATTAGAATCATTATTGTTATTTTTAGTATCTAAAAAATTAAATTTTCTGATTAAATTGGGTGAATATTATGATTTTTAATATCGATAATTTTATTATTTTAAAATTCAATATTATTTATCTCATATTTCTCATTGTATTCTACTTAAAAAATTTTTTAAAGAATGTAGCCAGACTAAATGTTTGCGGTCTGTTCTTATAGTGAATTTGGTTCAGTATGGTCGAAAATATTTTGTTGACCAAATTATCGCCAACAATTCTTTTTCGATCGTGCTATTTTTGAGTTTGTGCTCCTTTAACGTTCTACTGGCATTTGAAATTGGATGATCATTTTGCGATAAAATTTGCAAATTGACTTCCTTCAGTAGTTAACACAAATTTTTTATGGAAATTAGGATATTTTAATATCAGATCTTTACTAATTATGTCTTTCAATTTATTAAATGTTACTATATACTTTGGGTTATCTGACCAATGGCTTAGTGGTAAAGACGCCGCCTTTCATGTGGAAGGTCTCGGGTTCAAACCCCGGTCAGATCATATCTAATAAAAAAATATCGTAAAAACTGTATAATTATATCGTAATAGTTTATATCGTAATATAAAATAAGATATTAATAAAAATATATAAATAATTCTTGTGTAAGATTATAGATGGCGCACAAAGTTAACATTTGTGCATTCATATTTCATAACCTTATACAATAGCTACAGCCGAGTAATCAACGGCTTAGTGAATATTATGATTAAAGAAACTGAAGCGTAGTTTAAAATAAACTTGGTGAATGCCCTATACTCCTTAAAGGAGTGGAAAAGGAATAAAAAAAAAATATACTTTGGGTTATTTATGTCAACATTGTTATTTTTCGTTAAACAATGAGTTAATGGTTGGGCTATTTTGGGGTAGTCTTTAATAAACTAGCGATAATATCCCGTAATTCCTAGGAAACTTTTAATTGCTTTTTCAGTAGTTGGTAATTTAAGTTTTAATTTTACTAGGATTTGGTTTGATACCGTTGTTTGTTAAAAGATGGCCTCAATTTTCTGATCCTTTTTCATGTTCCGTTATAGATATACTAAATGATGACCGTTGCAGCTTTATTTAGTTTTTGTTCAAAATAAAGTACACTTAACTTGTTTAGTAGTTAACCTGGCACTCTGTCATGGGAAAAAGTTTTTCCCATTATTCATATTTTAATTACTTTTATGACATATGTAGAACACCCGGAAGTTGGTCAAGTCGGAAATAGGTCAAGTTATGTTAAAAGTAGGTGACCTTGACGTTGGTAGTGCCGGTAATTAGGTCATACAGGTTTAGAAGTAAGTTAAACAACTCTTGCTGTTTATATTGTAATAGAGAATCATGTAAAAGTAGTAAGTAAAAATATTTCCTTATAAAAATTTTATTTTAGGAGTGCGTATGCAAATTAGCATGCAAAGAGAATATCAAGTTCATTGATGTTCACAAATAGCAAGTTCATTAAAATACAAGACTTATTTTCTGCCCAGTATATATTATATGTAATAAGTAGAGAAAAAAGTCTTCTTTTTCTGTAAGGAATGAAAAACAAGAATCAAAACTGGTTAATTGCTTATGGTACCTATTTTAAATTAACATAGAAATAAAAATAAAACAAATTAGTTAATATGTTTAAATAATTTTTATTTAACTGAAAAAGAGTTAAGAATTTTACGATGATCAGATGTTAGAATTCTAGAAATAATGAATTCAACATTTTCAATTCGTCTGTGAAATCTACTTCTATCACATGCGTATTGTTGCCAATGACCTTTGCGAGCAGCTCTGTAGGAATAATCCCATACATGCATGACTTAAATTTCTATATTTGTGTTGAAGTGAACTTTTTTAGTTTTATTTAATTTCATATTGTATGTATGAAGGTCTTAGTTTAGAATTTATTATTTTAAGAGATACACATAAACATTAAAACAATTTTTAACTGCACATCTGAATTTGTGGTTTGATAAATGTATAGGACATTATTTTTTAAAGTTTCTTTTCTAATGCTTACATCTTCTATTTTGACACTGTCAATGTACTTTTGAAGGAAAAGTTTTTTTTGGTCTCCTTTAACATAAATTTTTTCAGCTGGTTCAAATCTAAGTAAGTTTTTATTATACATTTTATATCTAAATATTAAACTAAACCGTTACCCCATTTAAGTCCATTTATTATTATTTCAAAATACTGATTGGTATATCTTTATATACAGACTTCTTGACTAAGTTCTTCTGCAAGGTATGGTGGTTTATAGTGATACACAGTCGGAATTGAACTTCCTTTTTCAAGTATGGCTAGTTTTTTTATGAAATTTTGTTTATAATTTCCTAATAAAAATTGAAGATCAACTATTAAAACTTGTTTAACCATGTTGAAGCTTATCGGTGGAATAAACTTTTCATTATTCAAATTTCTCTTTATATTAAAAAGTTCTAAAACAAGATTTCAAAAAGTAAAAATGAAACATTGTGATGCCGAAGTAATAAATACTTTTTGTGAAATTTCTTTAAATATTTTAAAAGGTAATTGTAATCTGAGTAAAAAAGCAACAATTCAAATTATGAAAGTATAAAAAGGAATTGAGATCACTCATTTGCCGTAATAAATCTATAAATAGCAAAAGAAAATCATTATTCAACCAGGTGGATTTTTACCTACACTTCTTGGTGCACTACTGCACTACCTTCAGGAATAATAGGAATTTTTATAAAATGAATAATACAACATTTAACAAAATGATTATACTAAAACCAGTATAATCACCAGGTTTATGAGAAAATGAAACAAAATGCAGACGTAGAAATGAATGAGTTGGATAAAGCTATGAAAAATATTTTGTTAAATAAACACCTGACAAATACACAAAAATGGTATTTATATCGTCAAAACCTATTTAAAGTAAGAAACAAAAATAGAGTTCTTCCTCAAAATAAAGACGAGAAAGTAAAAATTACAGAAACAAAAGGTACTCAAACTCGTGCAAAACTTATGTATGTAGATGTAGAAACTCAATCAAATTTACCTGTATATAGGGATGAGGAAGTATTCGATGACAAACTGGAAGAAGTTTTTAAAAAGCATTGTCTTCTGCTTTACCTGGAGAACGTCTAAGAAAAAGAAAATCTATCAGAAATAAAAATGTACAAATTTTTGAAACAGATATAGGAGACATAATATCAGTTCCTTTAGACAGCCCAGGCTCACCAACGAAGAAAGAAAAAACTATAAATAGAAAAGAGTTAAATAGTCCAGCAAGACGTGTTTTACGGTAGGTATTTGGGGAATATTTAACTTTTTGAATGATGATTAAAACTACAATGTATCAGATAAAGACGAAAATTATCCTATATATTGGACCTATTCTACTATCTGTTTAAGTAAACTTTTCATCAACTTTTCAACTTTTCATCTCTAATTCAGAAAATATAAATAAAACTGATATTTCAATGAGCTTTAGAGATGTAGTATTGGCCGATTTAGATATCCTTAAGGCCAAAATAGAGACAATTCAGGATGGTGTTAAAATTTGCAGTGCTTCGCATCAGAATGATCTATATTCAAACAATGCAGCTAAATCACTATTTGATGAAATAAATGATGTAGATAAGGCTAAGACGGTTAAAATTGAATCAACTAAAGAAAAATATGACGACATTTCAATAGAAATAGAAGCAGTTGATCCACCAGAAGTTACAATTAAACCTAAATTTAACTTAAGGATTTCCAACCTTAGCACTAATACAACAGAGGAGAAACTAGTCAGATACCATAAAAAAGAGGTTGAATTTTGAAGAGGTTCATTGTAAATTAATCACACCTAAGTGGCTGAAATATAAACCGCAGTATCATACTTTCAAAGTTAGCGTACCGGAAACAAAAGTCCAGGAAATAAATAATATTAAATTGTGGAACAAAGGGACAAAAATATCCATTTTTAAAGATATAGGTAAACAGTCAAACAATAGTAAATTAGATTCAGTAAAAAGTAAATTAGATTCAGTAAAAAATAAAAATAAAATTAAACTTAATATCAAACATGTTAATAGCAAAACAATCACAGAAAAAAACAAGAACAGAAATACACGCAATAACACTAAGTCCACAAATAATAAAAAAAATATTATAAGCAAACACAAAACACAGCCTATTTTACACAAAAATAATAATAATAATAATAATAATGATAATAATAACAATAATAATAATAAAAATAATAGTAATAACAATAATAATAATAACAATAATACAATGATACAGCTAATTTATTCTCCAACTCACTTCATCATAACGCAGTCATCTTTGAATTTTCTTCCATCACGCCACTTTTTGCTAAATCTTACAATAATAATAGTGCATTTGATTTTCTTAATGCCGATTATCAAAGCATTAATAATGCTTTATCGGTTTTTAATTGGGACGAACTGTTAAGACAACAGAACATTGACTCAACAGTATCTATTTTCTATGTGAAATTATTTCATATAGTCAACTCCTATGTACCTAAAATACGTAAAAAGGATAAGACCACAGAACCGTGGCTTAACCGAGAACTTAGGACTTTGCGCAATCAGCGCAACAAACTTTATAAAAAAATTAAATTTACAAAGGAGCCTGATACTAATTTATTAAATATGTATAAGAATCTCGCTTTAGAATTTAAAAACAAATAAAATTTGGCATATGACAATTATGTATCCGAGATCGGTAGTAAATTAATTACGGATCCAAAAAAATTTTTTGACTTTGTCAATACAAAACGAAAGACTTGTGGGTATCCAAACTTTATGTCTAAAGACAATGTTTTCTCTTCAAATCCTAATGTAATCTGTAATTTCTTCGCAGATTGCTTTCAAAAAGTTTTTCGTCCGCTTGACGTATCCATCAATATCCCAATTTCAAACTCGGTTAATAATACTAATTCAATTATAAAAGATTTGTATATTTCGGAAAATGAAATTTATGAAGCAATTAATAACCTCGATCTTAAAAAAGGTGTGGGCCCGGATTTAATTGCTCCTTCTTTTTTATACAATTGCATTAGTTATTTGACGTATCCACTTCACATTATATTTAATATATTACTTTCGTCAGGCACCTTCCCATCTGCTTGGAAATCATCTTTTTTGACCCCTATTCATAAAAAAGGAGACAAAGCTTCTGTTGAAAACTATCGAGGAATAGCCATCCTTTCGACTATCCCAAAATTGTTTGAGAAAATTGTGGTGGGCAAAATCACACCTATTATTAATATGAAACTAAATGAACAACAGCATAGTTTCAGAAAAGGTCGCTCTACTACTACAAACTAGCTATGTGTATCCGTCCGTCCGTCAGCACGATAACTCAAAAACTAAAAGAGCTAGAGTCCCAAAACTTTCACAAAGTAATTTTTAGACAATTTATAGGTTCCCTATTGTTTTTGGCTAAAATCGGACAAAGGCTTCGGGTAGCTGCCATACAATTTCTTGAAATTATAGAAAACTAAATAGAAAAACAAACAAAATGCAGTTAAATTAAGCAGCTTTACACGTAAAAGAAATACAACACTTTTCAATTATTCAATAGACAATTTAGCTCTCGAAAGGGTGAATAGCAAGACCGATCTTGGGATTCTTTTGGATGATAAATTAAATTTTAATCTTCATTACGAACACATGATTGCAAAAGCAAATAAAATGTTAGGTTTCATTAAAAGAAGGGCCAAAGAGTTTAATGACGTAGCAGTAACAAATGGTTCGATCTACTTTAGAATATGGTCACATTGTTTGGGATCCGGCATTTCAAACACATTCTAAAAGAATTGAATCTGTTCAAAAACAGTTTCTTTTATTTGCTCTAAGAAACCAATATGACCCTTCAGAGTACTCCACTCTTCAATACCTTGAAAATGTTAACTCTTGCATCACGCAGGGAAATTCTTTCATCCTGCTTCACTTTCGACATCTTAAATAAAAATATTGATATTCAGTTTCTAACGTATAAAGTCAGAATAAATAACGAAGTTAGACAAACAAGAAACACTAAATTTTTGATTGAAAATACTCACAGAACTCAATACGGAAATAATGAACCTATAAACAGATGTTGCACTACATTTAATAAACATAGTTATCTTTTTTCAACAGATATATCTAAAAACACTTTTAAATATAAACTTAAGCAAAAATTTTTAAATGAACCTATTTTGTAAACTTAATAATAATTTCAAGTTCAAGTACATATTAACATATTATATGATATTATATCATAAGTAATTACGTTCATAAAGTGCTTTTGCATTTTTGTTTTTGTTCGGTAAGCATTTTTTGTTTTTTGTTTAAATTTTTAATATTTTGTACAGTAAAAAAAACTTTGTATTGTAATTTGACCTAAGTATTCTAATTTTTGTTAATTGTTCTTACACTTTTTTTTTTTTTATAAATTCTGTTTAAAATTTTAAATTATGAATAATAGTATAAGATATTTTCTTTTTTTTTTGGTTTGTAAAAACCTTGTTTTGGTTACTGAAATAAATAAACCAAAGGTAGATATTAAGATCAGAACAGGATTGTCATATACTTTAGAGGGACTTTTAAAAACATATTTTCAACAAGTATTACTCAAAGCAAAACGAGCTTAAACAACAAAAACCTCGAGTCCTTGAAGCACAATCTCTGCTAAAACCCATGCATACACCATGTAACTTTCTTCTATAAAAAGCTTTGCATAAAACGAATTTCCTTTTTTTGTCAAAATCGAAACAATTCTCTAAATCGCATTTGTCACTCATTTTGAATATAAAATTATAACACGACAAAAAAAAATAAAACAAAAGTTAACCAAGTTTATTCATTTTAATAATTTTAAGTTTATAATTTTAAATTACTTAATCAAAGTGATCAAATTACTTTTAAGCGGATACAAAAACAAATAAAAAAAAATATAAAAAAGTTTTCATTAAATATAATATTGAATTAAATTGTTCTTTTGAAAAGAAAAAAAAAGTAGTAAAATTAAGTTATGAGTGTTAAATTACATAACACAGTTGCACCACCATAAAAATAAAATTTTTTTTTTTTTGTTTGTTGATTTATTAGAAACATGATGATAAGAAACCAAGGGTTTTTAAAAAAGCACATTTTCAAAATAGTATAGTGTTTCATACTAAGTATTTTGTCGGAATATAATGTTCAAGCTTTAATATTAACGTTTAAGGAAATGTGTACGTTGGTGACTAAGTTACTGCTTACTTATAAAAACAGTAAATTTTTAATTTTAAAGTTCTTATAGCCCTTCAATGGGGAAGGTTGCCAAATTTCTCGAGGACCTAACTTCATCTAACACCCCAACCCCCCCCGAAACACATATCTTCCCAAAATTTCAAGACCCTAGCTTGAACCGTTCGGAAGATATGTGTGGTCAAAAATTTTGCAAAAATTGAGTTTTGTGTAATGTTAAATTTTAGTAGGTACAACCCTAAACATTTGCCTGTCAAAAATTTATAAAGTTTATGAAACCAGCTATCGTTTGCCGTTTTCAGATTGAAAATCTAACAGAACTCTTGTTATAACCATTTAAATATAGGGCTTTTTCCAACTTTGGGGGGCTGTAGCCCCGTAACAGGTGGAGCTACCGAAAAGAATTCTTCTACGAAATTATTTTTTTTGCAAAGTATACCCATGGTTAAAATTTCTTTACTCTATTTCAAACGGTTTAAAAGTTTTTGTAAACATACGGACGGACGGACGGACAGAGTGAAACTATATAGGCAAATTTTTACAAAATTTTTTGAAAATGTGCTAAAAAAAAGGCACTATAACAAATGTTCAAATTTATTTTTATTGTTTCTAATTATTTTAAATAATTAATTAAAACCGCATTATCGCGAAAAGCGTGTGGTTTAATTGAGTAATTCTGTAACACTGATTAAAATTCATTCAACAACCAAGTGTAGTGAATAATTTTTTTCATTCATTAATAAAACAATGTACAGCTAAATGGAAACAATATATCTCCATCTGATGGAAATTATCATTATAGAGCTTATATTGAATCATTATTAATTTATGGTTCAGATTCCGCTCCTCATTTGGAATGTGCAGGATGGGATCTCGATAAACCAAACATAGGAAAACATGATAATAATGGTTCAAAAGAACGTCAAAAATAGTAATGTAGTAGAACTTTTGGGAAAACTACATTTAAACATGTTTAATCAACCTACACATCATCAAATAACAAAGGCTATGTTTAGAAATGGATTTTTCATGTTAGCTTTTGATTTAACTCCAGATGCATCAGGAAATGAAATGTGTCTAGGTTTATTAAAGTAGGGTACGATCAGGGCCGGCCCTAGAATCGCGCCAGTAAGGCCATGGCTTGGGGCGCTTGGCTGGTAGGGCTTATAACCCTTAATAGTAAATTAAAATTATGGTACGTAATAACAAAATTGCGTTTATTTAAAATAAGTAGTAAATTATTACATTTTCAAAAATATTCTGCGTATTAATCACATATGCCGTTGGTAGTCATAGCAACCATAAATATTATTGTAACTTTTAAAATAATATTTAGTATTGCAGTTTTCAAAGTAAGTAGTGGTCAGTGATTTTAAAAATTAAAGCTCAGTGTTTTGAAAATTCAATCGAAGTTGTATCGGTAAAAATAATAGGTATACAACATACTGATGAATAAATATAAAATTTATTTATTTTTATAGGATATAATTCTTTGTTTTAATATAAGCATTCTAATCTTTCGTTTTTCTATACTGTTAGGCTTTATATTTAACCCATAATAATGCCTCCAAAAAAACTAAGTGGCTCCCAAGAAATCAATCAAGAAATCGAAATCATTGAACGTTGAAGAATATTGTTCCAATCTAGAACCTGATCTCGAATCAGATCATAGCATTGATTGATGGCACATTTGATATAAATTCTCATTCGGAAAAGTTAAATTCCGAACGTAATTCTTTAGATGTTGTTCCAATTATCCAAGACTGTTTGTCCGATATTGGGAAATGGCCGCAAAATATTGGCCCAAATATCGATTTACTTGTAAGATGTGGACCAGAGCAAATAATTAGTTTTGATTTTCCATTGACTGTTCAAGAAAAGGAAGGAAGAAGTCGGAAGTTTTGTTTTACAAACTATTATCGAACACTTCCTAACGGTGAAAAGATTCAACGAAAGTGGTTGGTTTATTCAAAATCTAATGATGCTGTTTTCTGTTTTGCATGCAAGCTTTTTTCTAAGAAAGAAATTTCCCTAACTGTTAATGGATTGAATGATTGGAAAAATGTGTCTGCCAGATTAAAAGAGCATGAAAAAACAATTGAACACTTAAAATGTATATGAACATGGAATGACTTGACCAGAAGATTGAATGAAGGAAAAACTATTGACTCATTTAATAAAAACCTCGTGAATGAAAATACAATACGTTGGCGAAATGTATTGGAGAGATTATTTGAAATCATTACACGGGTACAGAACCTTGTAATTACACGGGTTACATTACGGTAATTACACGGGTTACAGAACCTTGTTTTGAAAGGAACATCTTATAAGTTTTATGAAGATAACAATGGAAACTTTTTAAAAATTGTGGAGCTTATAGCTAAATTTGACCCAATCTTGAAAGAACACACACGTCAAATAAAAAATAACGAATTACACGTACATTATTTGGGCAAAAGAATTAAAAATGAAATGATTACGTTGTTAAATTCTGCAGTCAAAGAAAAAATTACAAACTTAATAAAATTGAATAAATATTATTCAATAATCGTTGATTGTACTCCAGATGTTTTCACATTTGAGCAAATTTCATTAATTATCCGAGTGGTATGTCCAAGTAGTGATGAAAAACACATTGAGGTGCATGAACATTTCTTAAGTTTAATTGAAATTGATAATAGTTCCGGAGCTGGAATTAAAGATAAGATTATAGAAGTATTAGAGTCACATAACTTGTCTGTGGGCAATATGAGAGGTCAAAATTATGATAACGGCTCCAATATGCGCAGACGACATAATGGTGTCCAAAGTAGAATTCTTAATTTAAACCCAAGACCTTTTTTTGTTCTTTGCAGTGCACATACCCTAAATTTAGTGGTGAATGATTATACAAGCTGTTGTGTTGAAGGTATAACTTTTTTTGTTATCATTCAGCATTTGTATGTTTTTTCCTCATTTCCAAATCAACGCTGGGCTTTATTAAAAAAACATATAACTGGTTTTACGTTGAAAAGTCTAAGTGAAACTAGATGGGCCAGTCAAATTGATGCTTTAAAGCCTCTACGATATCACCTCAAAGAAGTTATTGGGGCTCTGTATGATTGTATGAATGAGGATGAGCAACCTAATGTTACCACAGTCACAGCAGCGACGAATAAGTCAGAAGCCACAACTATATTGCAAAAAATTTAAAAATATAAATTTATCTGCTCTTTAATTGTATGGTATGATATTTTGTTTGATATAAATATAACTAGTAAAGTATTTCAGGAAGTTAGTTTAAACCTGAGCCAAGCAGTTACTTTGTTATCAAAAAGCATGGTGTTCCTGGAAGGCTATAGAGCAGATCCAAAATTTGATTGTATTTTAGCCTCCGTCAAAGAAGACAATTTGATTACGAACAACGTGATGAAGTAGTTGATGATCCTATACAAAACTTTAAAGTAAATTTCTTTAACAATATATCAGGAACATAACAATAAATTCGAATTACTATATAAGTTTGGCAATATCACTAATATAACGGATGATGACATAAGCAAATATTGTATGGATTTAGAAATTCTCCTAACTAACGGTGATCAAAAGGATATTTCCTGCTTGGATTTGTTTGACAAATTAAAATACATCAAAAACCATTTGTCTACAGATTGTTGTGATTCTCCTACTGAAATTCTATGAATACATTTACAAATTTAATATAAGTAATCATGTAGAACCCGACAAATTGATTATGTACTTTTCAAAACCTTTCAATAGCTCTTTGGAAAATACAACTCGTTTCAAGCTTGTGGTCCTAAAACGTATAAGTATTAAAACACTATAAATAAATGTTAGTTAAATTAAGGAAATGGAGGCATTAGATCAGAGTTATAATTTATTGCTAAGCTACACATATTTCCTCAATAAAAGTCAAACATTAAAAATTTCTGTTGTATTTGACTGTAAGACGTTTGAAGCTTAATGGATATTTCATCGTATCACGAATGAAATAAATTTTATTATCAATTTAACGCAAAACTCAATATGCAAATTATCAAAGACATAATGGAGAGCTTACATCATGGCTAAAGATCTGCGAATGGACAAAGCATAAATATTAACCGAGAAGAAGCAGAACTGTTTAACAATTTAAACGATTTTATTCAAGCAGTAATGACACAGTATAAATCTGCTGAGTTAAATGTAAAAGAATATGTTGCAGAATATCTGAAAATATGTGATGTACAAAAAGTATTAAGGTTACAGAAAGAAATTTATAAACCAATGCAGCGTTTTAATGTACAATGTAATTGACTATTTTTTGAAATCCCTGTAATGTTAAAACAAAAAATTTGTAGCAATCTCCATAAATAAATAAAATAAATCACAATGAATAATATAACTAATTTTTATTTTTAGTTATATAGTTTTTTAAAGAGACTAAAAATTATTTCTAAAAATATCTTTAAAGTAGGCAGGATCTCCCTGCTGATTATTTATATGCCAAATTTCATTAAATGGAACTCCTTCCTCATCTTCAGCAATTTCTTCTTCCACTTCTTCTTCTTCATCTTCCGATTCAACTATCTGAAGGAGAGGTATAAATTTTTCGGTTTCTTTTAAGTCTTCGTCGTTCATGGTCGACGTAATTTAATTTTCATGTATCTGGCATTGTGTATTTAAATAGTCAGTTTCATGAAACGGATATGTTGTACAATCAGGCTGCATTTTATTGAGTTGCTACTAACAGTCAAAATGAAAATGAAACAAAATTGAAAATAAAAAACTAGTGATATACTCATAAAAGCAAATTAAACTCAATCAGTTGACAAGTTTAAGCCATGCTTTGGTCTATCATTTTATATATAATAATTATTATATCATTACTTTTAACATTGAACAAACAGTGACTGAAATTCAAAGACAGGCAAGACGTAAATTTCTTAGAAGAAAATTCAAACAAAAGGGTTTAAATCACATAAGGCAAATTGATTTACTAGAAATGATGCCATATGCAAGTTTAATGAAGGTTATAAATATATGTTAACAGTCATTGGCACTTTTTCCAAATATGCATATGTTGAACCTGTGAAAACAAAAAATGCTGAAAATGTTTTAAATGCCTTAAAATGAATTATTATTAGAGCTAAATTTATATCAAAAAATATTCACTCTGATCAGGGTAAGAAATTTTTTAATTCACAATTTAAAAATTATATGAAACAAAAATCATTATTATTATACATTTAGTGAATTAGAGCATCAACTGTTGAACGATTCAACCGCACATTAAAAAATTTTTTGTGGTAAAAATTTAATTTAAACGGGAATTACAATTGGTTACCTATTATACAAACAATAATAAAAGAATATAAATCTACAAAACATAGTAATAACACTTCCTCCTAAAAAAACACACAGAAAAATAAAAAAAATATACTTAGGAGTGTGTATACTGAATCAAAAGTATCCAGAAAATTAAATATAAGGTTGGAAATTTTGTAAGAATAAGTAAATATAAAGGTCATTTTGAAAAAGGTTATCAACCAAATTGGTCATCTGATATTAAATATTCAAAATTGGAAAGATCAATAATACTTATCCTGTTACAATCAATTGTTAGACTACACTGACACACCAATTTCTGAAGGCTTTTATCAAGCTGAGCTTACGCCTGTAAAATATCCAGATACTTACCTTGTTGAGAAGATTATTAAAAAACAAGGAAATAAAGTATACGTAAAATAGCTTGGATTTGATAACAATCATAATACATTGATAAATAAAAAAGATATTTTTTAACTATTAAATATTTTTTGTTTTGTTTTAAATAAATATGGACAAACAAATACAATCTCATATTTTATTGTCTTCTTTGTCTCTTATACCCATATGGTACAGAACTGTGATCTTCTTATATTCGGCGCTTTTCTGATCTTCATTGATATCGCTCAGCTTATTTGTTGTAAACACCTTATGATTTTTGGTCCTTCTAATATTATCGGAAATTACGAATATATCTGTTGTGCCTTGAAAATTTAACACAGCATCTTTAATACTCTCAAAATTTACTTGTTTTGCAGCATTTTAGTTTAGTGAAATACCTTTAACTTTACATACTACTTTTTCAGTATTATCTTTTGTACAATAAACTTTATATGCATAATTTTTCGGTCCACCACTAACAAATTTTGTAATATAACTACCAGCACCACAATTTTCTAATTCATCAGTCATATCACCAATGTATTCTCCTACTGAAGGACATTTTTAAATTTTAATTTTCTTCATGTTGATGTCTTTTGATTGTCTAAACATGTTTGACCTCGAAATGTACGATTGCATTCTTTGCATAAAATATTTTTTATATTTTTAGGACACTGAGGTGATTTTTGGCAATAAGGACAGTTCTTTGAACATCTGTGTTCATTTTTGACATAATACGGAATATGACAATTTTCACAATAATAGCTACAACAAAAGAAAGTTGTCAGAGAACTAATGACATTGTAATGCAAAGATATCGACAAAGTAAGATGATGCTTTTCTTAACATTATTTCCTTTAAAAATTACTTCTCTTCTCCTTGCTTGTCCATATTTGTACACAACAATTTTATGTTTATTTTTTAAGTTTGAAATTGCTGCTTGTATTCTCCAATTTTAGGTTGAATTGAAACTCCAGAATTATTTACTAAATATAATGCCGATAAAGTTTGAAGCTTTATGTATCATTTAATATTTTTCTATATTCGGCAAAGTTTTTAACTTTAGCTATAGCAACAACTAACGCACGCGGAAGACATAGGTTGTCTTTATTTTTTATGCGAATGATTGATGATTTTCGTAGGCATTCATCAGCATAATTTATATATTTTGGTGTGGATCTACCTAATCCAGCTGGTAATTTAATAATGTTTAATCCTATAAATATAAAATTTAAATATTATTAATAATAATAAAAATAAAAAATGAAAAACATGTTTATAATTTACCTTCGGAATTGCTTTGAAATACTTTAAGTATATTATCCCAAACATTCAGAAATTTTAGTTCGCTGGCTGATTTGAAATTTATGAATGCAGGGCCACGTTCCTCAAAACTCTCTCCACAGAAAGTCAATCCTATTTTATCTACAGAATTTATATAACTAGTTATAATGTGAAATATTGCATCTTTGGTCCAGCTGGTGGGTTCAACATTATTTGGCACCGGTCTTATAGTAAATTTAATTTTACGTCCACATAATTTAAATCGCTGAACGATTTCTACACGGTCGCTTTCAATTCTGTAGTGCGTATCTTTTTCCAACGAGTTCAAACATTTTTGTGGAATAACTTTTTTCGACATTGTTTCCGTTTTAAAATGTAATCAGACACTTTTACATTAAAATTATTCTTTTCTTGTTTTAAACATTCTAAAACCGTCACTTAAAATAAAAAATTAATCGAAAAATACTATACAAAAATGTATTCAGAATTTAATCAATAATATTCCTATAATCTTGTCTTAAATAAACAAATTTTTACAAAATAAAAGAATTTAAATTAGTATTTTGCAACACTGTGTTTGATTGTCTATGCCATTTCAATAAATAATGATACTAAAAACATTCATTATGTTTATAACTTCTATTCTTCTGTACGCTGTTAATTAGGATAAATACATTGAAAGTTTGTACAAAAGCTAAATTTAAATTTAAAATTTAAAACTTACGACATGGCACAAGAATTTGTAAGTACGTACATGAAGAAAGTATGTACAACACATATTCAGCAACAACAACCGCAATAACTACAGTAACACCAACAAATACGGCAGCAGCAACAAGAACAGCAAGAACTACAACAACAACAACTTCAACAACAGCAAGAACTACAACTACACCAACAAGTACAGCAGCAACAACAACAATAACCTTATAAAAGCAAGTTTGCAAAATTACGTAAACTAATTGAAAAAAAAAATCTTTTCAAGCCATTTTTACGGCACAATGAGATAGAGCCTGAACGCCTTTACATTTTAGAAAATATAAGAATATGTACGACAAAAAAAAACAAAAAAAAAATGGGTTATTGAAACTCAAAATTATATTATTTTTGCGCCCGATCAATACGGGTAAATTTTCTCCGAGGACCCTAATCTTCATAACTTCAATAAAAAAAATAATAAGTTGCTTCAAGAAAATATCACACCTATTTTAAATTCCCTCGTTGACGAAAAAAACGAAAAAAAAGTTTAGTACGTAGAAAATTAAATTTGCAATGGCAACTTTGAATTTGAATTAATTTTTTTTAAGTAAGAATCATGTTTATTGTTTTCAAATTTGTAGTAGGTATCTAATAATTTTTGAATATTAATTTGAGAAAAAAGTATTTTAAGATTAATTATAAATAAAAAATAGCAAGATATTTCATATCATTTTTTAAAAAATTTGGATTATGTTTAGTTCTTTCGTTATTTTACCCTTAAAAATTTTAAGATATGAAATACGAATATGCTACGAATAAATATTTCTTTTCAAAGTCAAGTTCACCTACTTTTAACATAACCTGAGCTATTTCCGGGTGATCTATGTATGTCATAAAAATAATTAAAATATGATTAATGAGAAAAAAATTTTTTCCATGACAGAGTTCCCGGTTAACTACTTTGTTTGCAACATAGTTTGTTATTTGTTAAAAGAAAATAAAATCTGTTTATTTTGAAATTTGTCATCTTTAGTTATTTCATTTAATTTTCTATAGTCGACATCAATTCTCCATTTTCGTAACCCTGATTGGTCCAATTTCTTCGGGACCACCTAAATAGGGGAACTGTATGACTTAACATTTCTAAATTTGCTTCTCTTCTTCTCTTTCCTGAATTTCATGGAAGAGGTAAATATTCGAATAAACAAGTTTACTATGGGTTGTTTTCTTATGATTTCATGTTTTATACTATTAATATTTGTAAGTTTTTGTCGTAAAAAAAGGGTGACATCGTAAATGTCGTAAAAAAACTTCAACCTGATACTATGTGAAAATAACACAATGTAAAAATTTTTGAACACATTGTGTCGAAAATACAATGTATTTTGTTTACAATTCTGATTGCGTCAAAATGAAATGTCAAAAAATTTAAATTTTTTCTACAGAAACTTTCTTTGAAAAGTATAAATTAATATTTAGACAAAATGGATATTAATTTCGTTAAAAAATTTTTCTTCAATTATTTATTGGACTATGGTGAAGAAATAAGAGTTTCCATGACCACAAAAATAAAACTTAACTGACAAAAATTCAAATTAAAACTCCAAAATTCAAATAACTTTAAATTTTTTTTTTGTGTATCCAAAAAATTTTCGATACTCAATTTAACAACACGCGTCGTGAAAATGGGTCGCGAACACAATGTAAAATGAATTTACGATCATGAGACAATGTGAAATTTTTAAGTTTACATTTACGATCATGCGACAATGTATTCACGACGTCGCAAAGACATTTACGATGTCAGGGAAACTTCAACCTGATACAATGTAAAAATAACACAATCCCTGACATCCGTGAATACATTGTCGCATGATCGTAAATGTAAACTTAAAAATTTCACATTGTCTCATGATCGTAAATTCATTTTACATTGTGTTCGCGACCCATTTTCACGACGCGTGTTGTTAAATTGAGTATCGAAAATTTTTTGGATACACAAAAAAAAAATTTAAAGTTATTTGAATTTTGAAGTTTTAATTTGAATTTTTGTCAGTTAAGTTTTATTTTTGTGGTCATGGAAACTCTTATTACTTCACCACAGTCCAATAAATAATTGAAGAAAAATTTTTTAACGAAATTAATATCCATTTTGTCTAAATATTAATTTATACTTTTCAAAGAAAGTTTCTGTAGAAAAAATTTAAATTTTTTGACATTTCATTTTGACGCAATCAGAATTGTAAACAAAATACATTGTATTTTCGACACAATGTGTTCAAAAATTTTTACATTGTGTTATTTTCACATTGTATCAGGTTGAAGTTTTTTCACGACATTTACGATGTCACCCAATATAAAATTTCTGAACACATTGTGTCGAAAATACAATGTATTTTGTTTGAAATTCCGATTGCGTCGAAATGAAATGTCAAAAATTTTAACAATTGTAACCAGAAATTTAAGCATCTCACAATAAATAAAAATTTACTTACTTTTCTTTCATGGCTTTTTTTTTAAATTAGGGACTTCACTCACCACCACTAAAATAAAACTCTACTAACCAAAATTCAAATCAAAACTTCAAAATTCAAATAACTTTTAATTTTTTTATTTGTGTATCCAGAACGTACAATATTTTCAGGTCATGACACTCAGAGAAAAAAAGATGTCTCGACGGCTGATTTAACACGTAGTCTTATGGGAATAGGGAGCTTTATCTCGACGGCTGATTTTAAAATTATAATAACTCACAAATTTGCAACTTTTTTAATTTCGTTCAAAGATGACCGTAAAATTCAGTCTTTTAAAATTTTTATAACATATTCAAATATAAAAAATTTTAATATTTTAATTCAGAAATTCTTTTTTGAAAAAATAACTTCCATATATTTTACTTTTTTTAAAAGCTTCTTACTAAGCTTTCAATGAGAGTGATAATTTTATTAATATGCTACAGTGTTGGCAATACATAAATCGACAAAACTAGTTTAAATAAAAATATTGAATTGGAAAATAACACAGCAAATTGAATTTAAAAAACCAAAAAAGAGTTTATGTAAAAATAATATTGTGAAATAAATTGTATATAAAAAATATTTTTATCTGTAAATAATATAAAATACGATATTAAAGTTTTTAGCTGAGACCAAAGGCTAGTTTCATATATTCCGATAAAATATTTTTAAATGTTTTGCCTGGTTTTTTTGCAAGGCCTGAGAAGCATGCAACTTGCAAACTATTATCAATTATAATTCCATACTTAATTTCACATCCGAAATAGTTATCATTTTTCAAAAAATATAAAATGACATTATTTGCATTTTTATAAACCAGCCATTCTTATTTATTAACCAGCAAGACCTGCCAATCAGGTCCGTAATTTTTAAAAAAGCGCTTATCAGTAATTATTTCAATGATTCTTGTTTTGGAAATTTAAAATATGAAACTTTAATCCAGCAAGAATCATAATTTAACATCCAGAAACAGAACATTTTAAAATCATAATTTATTAAAAAGTTGCAAAATGTTAATCTTAATATACTTAAAAAATTTAATTTAAAATTTTAAAAAGAGTAATATAATTAACTTTAAAAAACTATATATTAAAGTACGGCTATTTTTTGCACGCACTTTTTTTTTTTTACTGTTTAAAACTTTATACAAGCAAATAAATATTGCCTACCCAGAAATATGGTTGAATGATGCTAAGAACGGTATAAAATTTTGAATTCTTTCATTTTATGCTGAAAAATACGATTTGAAATTTAATTTTGTTATGAGCATAAAGAGAAAACTTCAAAGTTTATTTTGATATATAATTTATATATTTTTATTAAAATTAAAAATATAAAAACTCGATATTAAAACCAATTTACCTACTAAAATTACATCACAGATTATTATAAAGCTTTTGAAGTTAGGTTAGGTTTTCTAAAATTATTTAAAATTTTTACTCTTGTGTACTCTCATTATTTTTTGACAGTATCAAAATGGCTACGTTATGAAATGCACGGAAAAAATTGAAAAATATTTTTTTAGGAAAACATATTAAAAATTTTGAGTTCATAGCTGAATTTTTGATATGTTTTAAAAAAAAACTCCAAATTTTATTTTTATGTAAAATTCAGAGTGTTTAGGGAAATATTTAATAAAGAGAAGTCTAAAAGAAAATATGGTTAAAATCATAAAAGTTTTTATTTTTTTCCAAAAAATTACAAAACAAAAAAAAATTTTTTTCGAGACTCACTCTCATTTTGTTTGAATGTATTCACTAATACATTCAAATAATTTTATGTCATGGCCTGAAATATTGTACGTTGTGTGTGTATCCAAAAAATTTTCGATACTCAATTTAACAACACGCGTCGTGAAAATGGGTCGCGAGTACAATGTAAAAAGAATTTACGATCATGAGACGATGTAAAATTTTTGATGTTTACATGCGATCATGCGACATTGTATTCACAACGTCGCAAACACGTTTACAATGTCAGGGTTTACGAATATTGTTTTTAGAATTAACTTTTCTTCGTTATTAAGGTGACTTGTTTTTATATATTCAAAAACGTTTTTAAATAATATTATTATTGTTGGGCAATCCTACTGCGCCAATTTTATTTTTTTAATTACGTTTATAACAAATAAGATAATCATAATTAAAAAAATAAAATAAGTTTATAACAAATAAGATAATCATAATTAAAAAAATAAAATTGGCGTAAACTGATTATAACAAATAAAACACAATTTTACTTATTTAAAAATAATTGAGAATAGAGCCCTCTTTCTCTAACTCGCTCGAGCGGAGTGATATGAAACTTATTCGTGTCATGTCTAAAAGTTTATGTAGTTTCTGTAAGACGCGCGATGAAACAGTTGTTATGTTGGTAGTACTTGTCTAAAAAAATTGATTTGAATTAAAAAAGTAGACAAAGAAAATTTTGTTTTGCTTTATAAAGTGAAAAATTATAATTTTTATAAAGTAATTAAACAATTTATTAGGGTAAATAATTAAAAAACAAAATAATAAAGTAAAAAGTTAAAATGGAACAAACGGGTAACGTAGAAAAGTAAGTATAATATATACCTACATAGGTTAAAATTTTTCATTCGTTATGTTTTGAATTTACGGTTATGATTTTTTTCGTTTTAAAAATTTTACAATTTTAGTCTGAAAAAAGTAACTAATAGAAAGCAGTTTGAGGCATTAGTGAAAATAATGGAAGAAAATGCCAACCTGGCAAGAGGTTTTAGCGGATTTGGTAGTTAGATAGAGTACGGAAGAAAGTGGAAAGAATTCGCAGAGATTCTGAATAATTTAGGAAATTCGATTAATTCATCGCAGAGATTTTTTGAAAAAACATTTAAAACATCCATAAGAATTTTTGAAAATGTAGACTCTGCTAAGCCGACATTAAAATCATTTCCAGCTCCTACTTGGTATGTTCCTGCAGCAAAAAATCGTAAACATGCACTAAATTTTATAATAATAGGTAGAGATGTTGAGCGCTTAGTTGCTGGTAAATTTGTTTCTAATATCTCAAGTAAAAATTTAAAACCTTCCTTTGTTAATCTGAAGAACTTCAAAAATCTAAAAATATTTTTATTTTCACATGTTCATGAACATAATTATTATATTTTTATATTTACATAAGTGTATTATACTTACATATGTAAATAAAATTTTATTTTGTACTTACACTGTTACAGGTAGCTCTAATGGATTTGCATGGTCTCTTATGTTTTTCTTCATTACGTTAACATTCCTTTGCAATTTTTCATCCTCAGAAGAATCAGAATCATGTAAAAAAAGGAGCTCATCTTTTATTTTAATTTTAACTTTAAAAAAAATCACAAACACAATATATATGTTTAAAAAAATTTATTTGTTTATAATAAAAATAAAATGGAGATTGATCGTACGAAAATTATGAAGTGAATAAATAATGCCTAGCGCGTCGAAAAAAAAGTCTCACAGAAATGCCATACACGATAAATTTGACATTTGATTAACGTTATTTTAAAAATTTCGCTTCAGCGTCTTACAGAAATGGCATTTGTCGGTTCAACGTCTCTTGTCATCTGAAACGACTTAGAGAAAGAGGGTGTAGGAATAAATTGTTTACTTCTAAATTGTAATATTTTTGAATGAAACAATAATTTTTTTGTTTTATGTAAATCATGAAGTAAAATATAAAATTTAAAATTTTTGAAATATATATAGCTTTGATTTATAATTATTGACTATAGTTACTTTAGACTATAAATATAATATTGATTGACTATATATATTTATTGTTTTCTTTCTACATTTTGTACCTATCTACATAAATTTCTTTGTACATTTCATCTTTTTTTAGCACATTTTCAAAAAATTTTGTAAAAATGTGCCTATATAGCTTCACTCTGTCCGTCCGTCTGTCCGTATGTTTACAAAAACTTTTACACCGTTTGAAATAGAGAAAAGAAATTTACCATGGGTAGTTTTTGCAAAAAAAATAATTTCGTAGAAGAATTTTTTTCTGTAGCCCCACCTGTTACGGGGCTACAGCCCCCCAAAGTTGGAAAAAGCCCTATATTTAAATTGTTATAACAAGAGTTCTGTTACATATATTTTCAATCTGAAAACGGCAAATGATAGCTGGTTTCATAAACTTTATAAATTTTTACAAGGCAAATGATTAGGGTTGCCATACGGTACTAAAATTTAACATTACGCAAAACTCAATTTTCGCTAAATTTTTGGTCACACATATCTTCTGAACGGTTCAAGCTAGGGTCTTGAAATTTTGGGAGGAGTTAGATACTCAGAAATTAGTAGGAGTCGGCTAACAAAATTTTTTTGTCAAGCATCCTATTTAGGAGCTATAAGGGCTCGAAAATTGAAATTTTGCTATTTTTAAACACCTGTAACTTGAATACCTGCCCAAATTTTTTTTTAGTGATAGACAAAATTTAAAGCTCTATAATTATATTTCAACATGTGTCAAAGGTTTTTCTTAATTTTGAAGGGTGACGAAGTTACAGCCCCTGAAAATTCCAAAAAAAGCCTATATTTAAATTGATATAACAAAAGTTCTGTTAGGTTTATTTTCAATCGAAAAACGGTATTAGAGAGCTGCTTTTATAGGCTTTACAAAAATATGTCGCTTAAATGTATAGAGTTGCCATACGGTACTAAAATTTACCATTATATAAAACTCAATTTTTGCAAAATTTTTGGCCCCACATATCTTCTAAACGGTTCAAGCTAGGATCTTGAAATTTTGGGAGAAGTTAGAATATAATAGGAGTCAGTTAACAAAATTTTTTTGTCAAGCCCCCTGTTTAGGAGCTATAAGGGCCTGAAAATTGAAATTATGCTATTTTTAAGCACCTGTAACTTGAATACCTGTCCAATTTTTTTTTTATTAATATACAAAATTTAAAGGTCCAACATTATATTTTAACATATGTTAAAGGTTTTTCTTAAATTTAAAAGGGGTTCCTTAAATTAAGAAAGTGTCTCTTAGTTTTTTTGCTTAGATAATAAAATTCTAAGTAAAATTCCAAATTTTTGTGTAATTCACAATTTACCTTCCCCAACCTTCCCCATTGAAGGGCTATAACAACTTTTAAATAAAAAATTTACTGTTAGCAGTAAATTTTATAAGTCAGTAGTAACTATTTCCAAGTAAATATTTCCAAAGTTAAACTCAGTATATAATACAATATAATTTTGAAAATGTGCTTTTTTAAAAACCCTTGGTTTTTTTTCATCACTTGTTAATTTGTTCTTTTTAGTTATTCTCTCAATATGTATTTTTTTTTAATTTTATACAGTGTACGTAAGTACGGAACTTAGCACATTATTTCTTTGTAAAATTCAAAAATAAAAAATAGTCTGTTAAAACCAATTTTTTTTACTATAAAGAGTGCATATACTTAGGTACAAATAAAAGTATACATATTTTTATGTGTATGCTTTGCTATTTAAAATATGCTAACACAGTCACACCAATGACCAAGTTTCCAGCTATTATTATAATAAAAAATACACAAATACACTCTGCCAAGTAATCAAGTATACTGATTGTGTATTTCAGAATTGAATAAAATTATTTAAAATTTTTGTTCTACGTAATTATACGTATAAAGTATTCAATATTTACTCTATGATAATATCATAAATATTTTTTTTTATTTTTAATCATATTTTTTTGCGTAAGCATATTAATTGTTTGCATAACATATCATCTTACACACAAGGTCCTTATCTTTCTGATCATTTCCCTACAGGCGTTTACCTTCTCAATATTTAACCTATTAGTAAAAATAAAATTGTAACTTGTAAACGTAAACAGATTGATTTTGTTAGTTTAAATAGGAGTTTAATCAGTAAATGTTGGAATTCTATCTACTGTTCAATAGCTTGGATCCTTGTTAAGTTAAAACCTTGGATCACTAAAAGTTAAACTAATAAAATTATAAAACGAAATTCTACAGTGAAAAAACATCCTAATAATGAGCTTTTATGAATTTATTACGATGAATTATATTAAGAAATAAAATCAATTTCAATCAGTTGTAAAAATGTCTATTTTACTTCTAAATTTGAAGAATATAGAGGAAACACAAAAAAAAAATGGTCAAAAAAATAATCTTTTAAATAATACATAGTTCCAAAACTGATTATACCCACTTAAGTGTATTGTTTGCTGCGGTGCATTGTTTGAAAGGATCATTGGTCCATATTTCATTATAAATGCACATGGCGCCTCAGTTACGATTACTGCAAGATGGAGCCACAGTCCAATCTGCAAGGGACACAATGGCGCAGAAGCGATTTCAATTGGCCTTCACGTTCACCGGATTTAACAGCACCAGACTGTTTTCTTTGGAATTACTTGAAAGAAAGGGTATACATTAACAAGCCAACGTTCAAACTAGAGCAAAAACAAATCATTCGCAATGAAATTCAAGCCATAACACCGGAAATTTTACGAAAAGTTATGTAAAATGTACTGGAAAGAGCACGAATGTGTGAACCGAAAATGGTCTGGAATAAATGGAATAAATAAATTATACTGTATAACTAAAAAATAATAATAATAATAATTAACCATTAAATAAAAAAGTTATTAAACATTCAAACCATATCGGTCGTTTTGCGCCACCCTGTATTTTAATAACTTTTTTGTTAATGTTCCTACAGTTCTTATTACAGTAATTATTTCCTACATCTAGGTTTCCTACATCATAATACTTTTCCTTGTAAATTAACGCTTTTAAACAAAAGGTTGTTTTAGTTAATTTTTCGGCTCTTAAAATTTATAGCGGAATTTTTAAAACCATAAAAATTTTGATTCGGATCTTTTAGATGGCGTATCTGTTATCACCATTAAATATATTTAATTTTCAAATTATTGATATCTTACCTTTTATATTTAAACTGGCAGATTTACCCGGCGTTGCCCGGGAGCTTCAAAATGTAAAAAAGCAAGTTTCAGCCAATTTTTTGAAGTACTAGTTTGGATAAAAAGAAAGCCTCAAAAAAATATTTGTGGAGTTCTGTTAACCCATTGTGGCTCAACAGCTTTTTATAGGTTTTTTCGTTACTTTGCTATAAATTAAAAATGGTTTGCGATTGACTTCAAATTTTGTATATGTGTTCCTCTTTGATGATGGTGTACACTCTATTAACAGACTTGGAATTTGTTAACCCATGCCAACCCGCCGATTGTTCAAAAAAAAATTTGTAAGTAAATTACGTCCAATTTTTGAAAGTATGTAAAACTTCTTTGAATTAGAGGAATATTTAAAAAATTGTATTGTCGAGTTCTTTTAACCGATTGCAAAACAAAAACTTTAAAAAAACGGTTTGCAAAACTGTTTGAACGATTATCTCTAATTTTTCTATTCGTGGTGCTTCTTGACAATTTGGGGCTCCTTGACGATAAAGCTGAGGATGGTGGGTTTCCGGCGAATAATGTTAATAGAATTAAAATTTTTATTTTTATTATTATTTAATAATTATGAAAAGTTTCAAGTGAAATTTGATAAATTTGTAGAACACAAATTTTTAATTGCAAGATTAATTCTAAAAAAAGCGTTTTAAAAAATTTTTTTTATTTCATTTTAAAATTAACATGGATTGGGTTAACTTTTTTCAATAACATCAACTTTAATTAAAATTCTATTGAGTGGCGGGGCAACGTGCGCCGAGTAATAGCTGGTTTACATATAAGTATTATTATACCCGTTTGACTATAGATCTATGTCAATAATTGTCAACGTTTGAATAAAATATAGTCGATGGTTTAGAAAAGGTTTAAAAATCAGCTTTTCAACTTATATTATGTTTTGTACTTTCCTGAAAGTTCTACTACGCTCTTCCTCGTTTGAAGAAAATCGCAATTTTACATGGAAAACTATTTTTATTAGCTTTATTTTTATTATTATTAATATTATCTCATTTAGCTTTTGCACTTTTTGAAACTACTTAAGGAGAAAAATAATAGTCTTATTAATTAAGTGAGCTTTTGGAATAAAGGTTAACTTGTGATAGTAGCAAAAATTTGAAAATTTTATTGAATCTTTCTGCAAAACGCGTAAACAGGTCAAAACCAAATTAACTCTATGTGTTTTTATAACTAAATTCCTGGTACAAAATTTTCAACAAAATTCTTTTAATCGTTTAAGCAAATAAAATTTATAAAAAACTTTATGGCGTCGTCGTGGAAAACGGGTTAATCGAACTTAACTAAAACTTTTTGAAGTCTCTCTTTTGGACTGTAATTGAACACAAATCGGAAGCACAAAATTTTTTAGAAGCCCGCCAGGCCGAAATGGGTTAATTCATTCCAACCAAGTTTATACAACTATTTTCGGTTGCTAAGAGGAACATTTGTGCATAATTTCAAGTCAATCGGTCAAACCGTTTTGACTCGACATCAAAAACATTGAAAAAGCTTCATTGCGCCCTCGTGCCCAAACGGGTTAACCGCACTCAACAAAAATTTTTGTCAGCCTCCCTTTTCGACTGCGAAATCACCCTGTAAAATTCGATACAAATCGGAAACACAAAATTTTTTGGAAGCCCACCAGCCCGAAATGGGTTAATTTATTCCAACCAAATTTATACAACTATTTTCGGTTGCTAAGAGGAACATTTGTGCATAATTTCAAGTCAATCGATCAAACCGTTTTGACTCGACATCACAAACATTGAAAAAGATTCATTGCGCCGTCATGTCCATACGGATTAACCGAACTCAACCAAAATTTGTGTCAGCCTCTCTTTTCGACTGCGAAATCACCCTGTAAAATTGGACACAAATCGGAAACACAAAATTTTTTGGAAGCCCGCCAGCCCGAAATGGGTTTATTTATTCCAACCAAACTAATTCCGGTTGTTAGGAGGAACATTTGTGCAAAATTTTAAGTTAATCGGTCAAACCGTTTTGGCTCGACATTAAATAATTAAATAATTAATTTTTATAAACACATATAAAAATGTGTCATAGCCTATGTCACCCCCGGGCTCTCAGAACTATTTCTTTAAAATTTTGTGACAATCGGACCAGTGGTTTTCATGTGAATCCTGGACAAACAAACAAACAAACAAATTTTCTTCTTTATATATTAGATTCAGTATCCATTCGGGTGAGTTTCCAATATTAAAAAAGGTAATCCGAAGAACTTATATAATTATAGCCCTATTTCTCTTCTATTCTATTTGAAACATTATTAAAAAGAATCATGAAAAATCGACATAAAAATAATTTTTTTTAGTCCATGACAATTTGTGTTTCAAATGGGCAAATCTACTCAAGATGTGCTTTTAAAATTTTGTGATGGAATTGTAGGAGCGTTAATTTATAGAAAATTTAATTTTGCTTTTTTACATGAAATTTGAACTACATCTCGCTGTTTCAGATGCTATATTTACGAATGTCCGCATAAATAACCGGTATAGTGCTGTAGAAGAGTTATACTATGTAGAAGAGTTATATTATTATACTATACGACGAGTATCTCAAGGTTGCATTGTCGGACCAATTTTATTTTTCATTAATTTCCGTGTTTCTAACCTTTTTTCTGACTATACAGCTTTTACGAACTAATAGTCAGTTTGTTCAAGTTATTCACATAAATAATGATCTCGATATGCTAAGTCATTGGTGCTCAAAACATAAACTTGTAATCAGTTCTAAAACTATTTATATGTCATTAAACCTGTATAGTCCTCTATTTGTGATTACTACTTTTTTTATTATTCTCCACTTTGTAAAAAATTTCCTCTAAACCATTAAACATTAAAATTTGTTTATTTTTGCAAATATTTTCATTCAAAACTTGCTTTCATATTACAACCGAATGCTATCACTATTTTTCTAATTTTTTTTTTTTTTTTTTGTTTTGTTGTAAAAATCATTTTTATTAAGCAATGTAAAAATAAAGAATTTATTAAGAAAAAAAAAACATTCTTGAATGTCAAATTCTCTACTTATTTTATCAAAAACCAACTTATTTATCTGTTTAATGAATTTAATTGAAAAGTATTTTTTTAGCAGTATTATTTTAAATTGAAAAACTTTGCGTTCACTATTTTATTATAAATCAATATATTAATATTTTATTTGAAGCTTTAAAAAAAAGAGAAAGTATTCACTATCACTAGTTAGTTGACTTACAACTATGATGACCCATAAATAATTTAAGCTTTTCCTTAAATGACTGGCCCTTTTTATTTATTATTTTTGAATTTTTTACAATACTTTCAATATTTTGCTTTGTTTTTGATTTATTTTCACTTTTTTCAATTAATCTGGCCTCAAATAAATCAAAATATTTTTTGTTTGTCGTAATTTCATTATAATCCATACTGTCGTTAATATTACTCGTGTTAGTACGTGTAATATTTTCAGCTTTTTTTTTGAATTTATGTTTACAGAAATGTCTGAACATTGAAGTTTCAACAAACCATTCTAAAAAAAATCTAATATTTTGTGATGTATGGCATTGAATAAATTCCTCCTTGTGAAAATATTTCTTTTTATAATTTCCAAATAATTCAACAAAAAAACGTAGAAATGCTTCACTTATTAATACAGAAGAAAGTTTTTTGTCTTGATCGATCAAATCTACCATTTCCAAAGACATTTGTAAAGATTCTCGTAATGTATCTGGTAAAATTGTATGTTCGTCACCACAATTTTGTTTAATACATTTATTATCTAAATTAATAATAATACCATCTTCTATTTCGAATGAAATCGATTCTAATGAGCCAACTAAAATAGGGAACGGTGCCTGGCATACCTCTGTTAAAGAATTAGGTAATACTGTTACAATAGTATATTGCCATTGAAATGGATACAAAATAGTTTGCAGTGCTAAAATCGATTTAGATAAATTTGTTACATTTTCACTCTCGAATATAACTTTTCTTTCCAATAACAACGTAGAGAATACAGTTACCAGTAGTTCCGGTCCCAGGCTAATATATAAATCATTTAATTCTGTATTTTCTAATCGTAAATCATTCGGACGCCGTATAAAAATTTCGTCACATTTCGGATCTTGCTTTAAAAAACCTTCATCAAACAAGCCAGTATCAGAACTATGGTTTCCTTTTTTTTTCTCACACTTTTTTAGGAATGACTTTTGCCTATTGTTTATTTTATAATCATAAAATTGTTCTTCGCTAAATTCACTATGTTCTTTACTATTACCAAATTGTTGTTCATTATATTCTAAAAATTAAGGATAATTGTTTTGAGTTAACCAACATGTAAACCATATAATTTACCTGTTTTTGGTACAAAATTTTTTATTGATTCCGTCAGCCTTTTAGGATATGTTTCCAAACTTAAGTGTTTTGGTGAAATTTTAGGATGAGATTGAAAATCAGCTTTAAGACAATTTGAAAGTGATAATTTGATATGTAAATATTTACCAGCTTTCGGTAACTCAGATTTCTGTAAGCTTTCCAACATCAAGTTCAGTTGAAGATCACTTTGACCGTGACGAGATTCAATTTCTTTTAAAAGCTTTTGATAAAAAGCTATTGCTTTTGTTTCGCTTATTATACAATAACATAATGGTAAACAAGTATCACAGTCCTCAGGTAATATGCGGCGACAATAGCCGTAAATTTTAAATCCATTATCATCTGTCAAAATTAAGCAATACTCTTGATTAACTTTATCACTATAAATCAATTTGTCTGATGGGAAAACTAATTGTTCGATATTTTCAGGAATGTTTACATGCTGTGGATATTTATATTTTAAATATGCTCTTTTTTCACTAAAATTATAGCCAACTAAAATAAATACTTCAAATAATTTTTCGTTTTCTTCATTTTCGCTACTATTTAAGTCATTGTCCTTTATATAAACTGCTTCATAAACTTTGTCAACAACTTTGTCGAAGTTAATATTATTACATTTACTGCAATCAATACAGTTAATTTTCCCATCATTTTTAATAGCTATCTTCGAATAACTTTCATTTTTGTCACTTATATTGGTTTTTAGGTCAGTTGTTTTTTTTATTTGTGATTCTATTATAGAAACACAATTTTCAATATTGCCTTCTACTAATTTTTTATAATTTTTTAAACCGTTAGCAAATTGCATAACTTTTTGTTTATTGCTATCAATGTTAAGTTTGTAATTTTCGGTCTTGTTTTGTTGATTATTATTATTTAAATTTCTATCAATTTCCCTTAAGAAAAATGATTTTATTATTGAAGATTGGAAAGTTCCATTTATATTTCCATAACTTTTATTTTTTTTTTCTGGTAAAACTGCTATTTTCCGAACATAATCTTTACGCTTTTCAGTTAATGTACGTGACAACCGTGATGCTAAAATGTTTTCATTAGAATTTTCTTTTTGATAACCGTCATTAGAGGTATTAGTTTTATTTTGGTATGCAGCATCAAAAATCATAGTAAACTGGAAAAATAAAAATATCATAAATTTAAAAAAAAATTATCTTATTTCTTACCTCATTATATGTTGTCCCTACTTCAGATGATTCTAGGTTGTTATCCATATTGTCATCAATTGCAATGCACTAAAAATAAAAAGAATGTTAAATTCCGAAAAGTATTTTTTTAACTGTTAAGTTAATCTATGCACATTTAGATTTTTGGTTTGAATGTTTTTATTTTCTTGTTTTTTCCAATTTTTAATACGATGTTTTAAAAAACCATTAAATAACATATATATATATATAAAGTAATGAAATAGGACGACATTTCCTTGTACAAATAGCAAGTATCGCTAAGGAATGACTTTTTACTTTAAAAGCATTTTTTTACACTCAAGTTAAAGTAATAATGAATGAATTACATTTAAAAGTAATGTAATTTAAAATGAACAAAAAAGAATAGTACATAATAAAAGAAATTAGAATTCAATTCTAACGAATTTGCACGTTACGTTTAATTTATACAATTTATAATATTAGCACTCGTTTAAGTGACAATTAATAATTATATGAAAAAAAAGAGAAAACATATTTTAATTATCAAACCACATTAACAAATGCAAATGTAAACAAGCAAGTATTTTTTTTTTTGTTTAATTTTTAACAAACTAAAAATTACATTTTAAAAATATAATCATTTGAAATATTAATAATTTCAGGTGCTGTTGAAGATACCATCGACGACGCTGAAGCAAGGATGATACAGGATATATATCTTCAAGTATAAGTTTTTTTTCTTTTTAGACTAAAAATTAAATGCTTGATGACTGAAAAACATCAATCAAAAAGCTTAACAAAGTATACCGTATATATCACGGAATAAAAGTAAAATACAGCAAAAATGAATAATATTTTTGTATAAGTTAAGAACGTCCATTATTTTATTTATTTTATTTGTTAATGCAACTCAATTACTCAAAAATGTTTTTTTTTATTTCACTCGGTGAGGGACCATAGGACTTCCATTTAACATCGAGTCCGTATAGATCTTCGTAGCTTATTCTGTCAGACAAGGATATTCTGAATATAGTGCGTAGACATCTGTTAATGAATATAAGGCATGTTTCGCTGGCATACTAGTTCGGTTTCTACGTAAGCATTAAGAATTCTTAACCCTTTTTTCTTCCTGAACATCTGGGTGTTTCTTTTACTAAATACAATAGTCTCAAAGTCCCTGGCTTTGTTGGTGGTGTTGTTGACACCTCCGTTATTTATCATTATATTATAATGGTAGTTTATAATGGTAGTTGAATTTATTTACGCATTTTACCGTTTTCAGCATTATGTGTTAAAATTACATCCATCATCCGTAAAATTTTATGTTTGGATTTCCGTCTAAGTCTTCTAGATGGCAGGTGAAGCTCCAAATAACATCCCTTTTTTTGTTTACAAACATTATATTTTCAAGAACGATTATGAATAGAATTGTGAGTAATTTAAAGTTAATTGTTTCAATGCATTTTCAACCAATTAAATTAGTATTAATATGAGGGAAAATCAGTGTAATCTTAATTGTTAATTCAAAAATAAAAAGAATAAATAAATACTTGCATTTTTAATACAAAATTTAGCCAAATAGTTTAATGACGCAGTCGGTAAGATACACTAAGTGAAATATCTTTAAATACTGCCCAAGACACCCAAAGGCATAAAGTTCAGTAGAGTCTGAGTGAACAATAGTAAAAACTCGCTTATGTTTTTGAATACTTAATAGCGTATCTACCGTACACCAATACTAACTAAAGGATAATTGAAAAATAAAAACTCAAGCCCCAAGTTATTTGTCGAACTCAAGAGTTTTTTAAAATTTATTTGAAACGCCCTTTTAACGTAATATTTTTTATCTATAATACATGTTTTTCTGATCGGGGACCCAGAGCGTCGTTTTAAAATCCAACAGGGGCTTAAAGTGCTGTTGAGACAGCAAGAACGTCAACATTTTTTAGTGATAACCAAAAACTAAGGGACTTTCCATTGTTCATGAAACTCTTTACTTAAATATAGGTGTTAAAGTAACTCATGTTTTTTGTTTTTCCAAAAAAAATAATTGGAACAGAATAAATAAAAAAAAATATATAATAACAAAACTTTTTTTTTCATTAAAATTAAAACCTCTTCATTAAATTTAAAATAATAAAATCAAAACAAAAAGAGATAAATAAAAAAAATGTATATACATATAGTTATAATAATAAAAATAAATGATTGAAAAATTAATTCCAGTCTTCGTAGGTGAGGGATTTAAAAAATTAAGATTAAAAACATTGTATTAAACATTTAATTAAAAATATAGACGTATAATACAGCTTACAAAAAACTTTATTCATGACCACTATAGATAAATTCACGAAACATGCCCAAGCATATAAGATACAAAGCCGTACTTGGAATGAATTCAAAATAAAAATACTACAATACATTAGATCTTTAGGAAAACGTAAAAATAATAATAGTTCATAACGAACTCGGTTTTAAGGCCCAACCACTCCGAGTTCTAAGAAAAAGAGATTATCGAAGTGCACTACACTTACGAAGGCATATAACGATTACATAATACAATTACGTCTCAACTTCATCGTCTCAAATATAAATAATTTATATGCATACGGGAAATCATAGTAACAAAATTATGTTCAGAACTTATTTTTATTATAAAAACTCTATATTTTCAGAAATTCATTTTATACTACTCATATTAATAATTCCTACACATATACACAAACCATTGACAACAGGACATAAAACAAACCAACGGCTATGTAAATTTAAAATTACAAGAAACTAATATCAAACTAATATCAAATTACACAAAAGTACTACACATAGTTAAAATCACTGGTAAGCATTTTTAAACACACCTGATTTAATAGGTACATTGATAAAAACAACCCTACACAACTATAGGATGTTAGAAATAGATTAAAAAACATTTCACCTCAATGTTAATGAGTTATTCAATGGTTAAGGAATGACCTTAAAATATCTTACAGGAATTATGGATGGTAAAGTAAGAGTAGGAGTGCTAGGGGGTAAATGAAGTTTATTAGGTAAGTTTATTAATATAAGGTTAAATCCTAGTTCTATGCTCTTACTCAGAGAAGATATTTTATGAATTTAGTCTAACAAAAATAGTCATGTGTTCATCATAATATAAAACACAAACGAAGGTTAAATTGGCTCAAATGTTTTCTTCAACAAGCATTTAAAGTACCATTTGGACCTTACTCTCAAGTAAAAGTAGGTTTTAATTGTGGTCAAAAAAACTACAACCAGAGTTGAATATGAAAATGCTAAAAAAACGCATATTGCATCTCTACTAATGTGTTTAGTGAGATTATGGTTCGGTTGCCGTATTCCATATTGTACTAAAAATATGAAAAATATAAACCATTACTGTTCAAAATGTAACAATTTTTTAGGAGTTTATAATAAATTAATCTTTTTAAAAAACATTTTTTTCTAATAATAATTTGATACTCAAAATTCTCAAAGGCAAATTCTATGATAAAAATTTAACATAATCCGATTAGACTATTAAGTATATACATCCCAATGTTTTGGGCTAATAACATTTTACATGGGTATAAATATTGTATTTGCGGGCGGAAATGGGCTTCAATTAAAATAATTAGTTCATAAAAATAAATATTTCACGAATTTTTGGAGGTATATATAACTCCAGAAGGTGGTGAAAAAGTTTGTTTCTTTAAAATTAGAAATGGTGAATCATTAACTACCAAATTGGATTTTTTTTTTTTAAACGCTAACTGTTTAAGTGTTAGGCTAATAAGCCTGTCTATACCATAGGTACATGTTGAAACAGGGGGTCACATTATATTCGTGTTATTAGTCGAATTTTCCTGTTATTAGTCGGTCTTATTGAATTCCACATACAATTTAAACAAGAGTACTAGGCCTTATAATATGTAGAAACGTCTTGATTTTCAATATTTACAATTCTATTTTTGTTTACATATATTGTAATATTTTGTATTTGAGTTATATCGTATTCTATATCTGCGAGTTATATTATTCAATTAAATTATTTGTTTATATTTTGCATTTCTTTATATTGTTTTATTGAATAATTTTTTAAAGATATATAATTATTGATTATGCCATTAATTTGAACCCAATGGCGAATGGTAGCTGAATCGAGTCGAAAACCAGAAAAGTTATTTCACTTTCCCTAGAATTCGAACCCGGGCCCTTCCGCATGAAAGGTCGGCACTCAACCACTGTGCCACTCAGCCGTCTAAAGATTTATCTCCTTTGGATTTGCAACATCTAAAAATAGAAGTATATCGTGGTTATATATCTATTATTGGTAAAATAAGAGGTTCAGCAAAAGTATGCACCTAATTATTTTAATGTTGATTATCCATTTTCTGAAGAAGATGTTTGGGAGATGATTGAAAAGAATATTTCGAATGTTCTGCCAGCTGGTAAGAATAAAATAATTACTGAACTTACTGATTCATTGCCACTGACAAGAAATGAATAAGAAAATCAGAATGAGTTGAAAAATTCGATGATAAGGAAATGCTGTTTATGTATTTGTGTTTATTATAAGTCAAATAAAGTTTGTACATAATAAAGAACTTCCTAGAAAATAAAGAGCGTAAAATATATATATATATATTATTAGTTTTCATCAACACATTACTGCATAAACCTTGAATGAAGATAAATCAAAGTTTTTTTTTTGTGACGATGAAATCATTTTTTATTTTAATACTTTGTCTGTTTACTATTCAAATATATTCAACTCCTATTTCAAATATAAGATTAGATGATCCAGCTTATGGTAGTACATACTTTAATATATTACTTCCAAATAATGAGACAGTGAAAGTTAATTTATCAGTTCAACTGTTAAAACATGTAATTTCATCAGAATTAAGCAAAGCAACAACAATTAAATCAATTGAATCAGAAACTACAACAACAACAATAGCAACAATCAGTACTTTCAAAGCAGATTCATAATTAGCAGGAGATCTTGCTGACTCAGTACCGCAATATGTTTCTATTGATGAGGCTATTGGGGCTTTTAGAAAATAATTAATTTTAAAAGAACGTAATATTGGTGTAATTATAAATAGTGAATGTAAGTAAAAGTAAAAGTAAAAGTCGTCTTATCAAATGGAAATTATATAAAATTAAAAATAAAATAAAAGACAGTAATAATTGTAAAATAATAATAATATAAAATATTGTTTTTATAATAAATCTTTTTTATTTATCCATGAATTAGCAGTAAACCCAACCATTTAACAAAAATTTTATTATCACTAGTTTTAACAATTTTTTTAATCAAAAATAATATTTTTTTTTCAATTGATAATACTGATAACTTGTTTGAGCTTATTGGCGATGGGGTTCGTAAGAGTTGGGATATTTTTGCTACCTGGAGTAACTAATTCACCTGGGAGTCGCAAAGTTTGACCGTAGAATAAATGAGAGGATGAAACGTTTATACGATCTAAGATTTCTCAAAATTGAGTATTATGAATATCGAGAAATTCAAACAGAAAGAATTTTAAGTAATGGAGAAGTGGAAACTATTTCTATAATAGATACATATTATAAATCTGATTACACTGTACTTGATTTGCGATCAATAAAACAAACGTCGTCTTATCAAATGGAAATTATATTAAAAATAAAATAAAAAATTGTAATAATTATAAAATAATTATAATATAAAATATTGTTTTTATAATAAATCTTTTTTATTTATCCATGAATTACCCGTATGATCAGCAGTAAACCTTAACCATTTAACAAAAATTTTATTATCACGAGTTTTAACAATTTTTTCAATCAAAATTTTTTTTTTTAATATGTTACTGGGTTTGTAATTTGAACTTTTCTAATTTTAAATACTTCCGTTGTCCAGTTAGGTATATAACCTTTTTCAAAAATATGTTTTAATTTACTTATTCCAACTGAATCTTAACTTTATATTTTGCAGGTGAAACAATTTTTATATGATTATATACAGTTTTAAGCAGATTTTCGGCATTATCTTTATTGACATCAGATGGCCACTTTTGAGTTGTTCGATGTTTAGTGTTGTTGTATTGTTTGGATAATTCTGGAATTATATTAATCCATTTATAATTTCCGTTAAAACTAAATTCTTTCTACATCTTTTTTTTTTTAAAGTTCTATTAAAACTCTCTACAATAGAAGCTTTTAATATGCTAAATGTTGAGAAATGATTTTGTTTGGAATTAAATAAATGAAACATGGTTTATATATTCTTAACCAAACCTATTTATTTGTTCCAATAATGTTAGGTGAAAACTAACAAGTGATGAAAAAAAACCAAGGGTTTTTAAAAAAGCACGTTTTCAAAATTATATTGTATTACATACTGAGTTTAACTTTGGAAATATTTACTTGGAAATAGTTACTACTGACTTATAAAATTTACTGCTAACAGTAAATTTTTTATTTAAAAGTTGCTATAGCCCTTCAATGGGGAAGGTTGCCAAATTTCTCAAGAATCTAACTTCAACTTGTCCCCCTCTCCCTCCCTCATCCTCTAGTGTTTTAGGTGCTAGGAATTAAATTGTGAATTACACAAAAATTTGGAATTTTACTTAGAATTTTATTATCTAAGCAAAAATGGGTAAAACTAAGAGACACTTTCTTCAATTTAAGGAACCCCTTTTAAATTTAAGAAAAACCTTTAACATATGTTAAAGTATAATGTTGGACCTTTAAATTTTGTATATTAATAAAAAAAAATTGGACAGGTATTCAAGTTACAGGTGCTTAAAAATAGCATAATTTCAAATTTCGGGCCCTTATAGCTCCTAAACAGGGGCTTGACAAAAAAATTTTGTTAACTGGCTCCTACTATTTTTGTAGGATCTAGCTTTTCCCAAAATTTCAAGATCCTAGCTTAAACCGTTTAAAAGATATGTGTGGCCAAAAATTTTGCGAAAATTGAGTTTTGCGTAATGTTAAATTTTACTACCGTATGGCAACCCTAAACATTTGCCTTTTAAAGCTTTATAAAGTTTATGAAACCAGTTATCGTTTGCCGTTTTCAGATTGAAAATGCACCTAATAGAACTCTTGTTATAACAATTTTAATATAGGGCTTCTTCCATCTTTTGGAGGCTGCAGTTCCGTAACAGGTGGGGCTACAGAAAAAAATTCTTCTACGAAATTATTTTTTTTGTAATATCTACTCGTGGTTAAAATTTTTTTTTCTCTATTTCAAACGATGTAAAAGTTTTTGTAAACATACGGACAGACGGACAGACGGACGGACAGAGTGAAGCTATATAGGCACATTTTTACAAAATTTTTTGAAAATGTGCTAAAAACTAAGTTTAATACCATATAATTAACTTAACAGTATTACAGCTCTCTATAAATATGAGATAAAGCTTTTGATAAAGTACTGTCAATTCTGTAACATTAGTAATTACACTGATACATACGCATTATAGACAGTGATACATACGCATTATCAATATCAGTTGGCTACAATACTCCCGCCTTATTACAAGAATTTATAGTGTTTGATTTCATGATGAAAGGTAAAAATTCGTATTGATTAGTTTAAAAAATTATTTTTTATACGATATTTACATTTAAGAAAAATTAGATTTAAAAATGAAAAGTATAAATTTTTATAAAATTATTTACATCTAAGAAAAAGTTTGATTTAAAAATGAAAAATGTAATAAAAATAAAACGTAAATGTAATTAAAATTTACAATTCATAGTTGATATTTAATCTTCTTTATATGAGCCTTAACTCTTGTATTTCTCTAGGTACTGATACTTTCGTCGTCTGCAAATGCGTCGTTAAGCATGTGCGCCTTGTTGTCTATTTTATAACTAAGTTTCTTGTGCTTTTAGTTCCTAGATGAGACAGATTGTGTATTTTCTCAAAGATTGGGCGTTTAAGGGCTTTGGTACAAAGGACCGGTTTACTTCCGTTGATGTTTCGCACCAGACCTTTAAATCTTCGGTTCGTACTAATATTTTGGTTAAAGTAACCTTACTGTTTTTGTGTTTTTGTTTAAATTCTTGAATAAATTGTTGTAATTCTTTATCGTTCTCTTGCCAAATTCGTGATACTTATAGTGATATTTTTGACTGTAAAGATCTGGAAAGTGTATCCGCTATGAAAGACCTGGAAAGTGTAACCGCTATGAAAGATCTGGAAAATGTATTGTAGATACCTTTGATATACCGTATATCATTGGTAAACTGAGCGACTAAATCTAGATGACGTGTTTGTCTCGGTGTTTTGTCGGATTTCGACTCTAACACGTTTGTCAAGGGCTTATGATCTGTATAGAGAATAAGATCTCTAAAATGTTTAATCGACACGTAGATTGCTAAGAGTTCTCTATCGAACATCGAATATTTCTTTTCTCCATCATTCAGTCTCCGAGAGAAGAAACTAAGAGGTTGGTGTTTGCCAGAAATCTTTTGTTGTAAACCTGCACCCACCGCGTCATTGGATGCATCCACGCATAAACTAATTTGTGCCTTTGGGTCGGGATGTGCCAACAATAAGCGTTTCTCGAAACGCTTTTTAATGTTGCAAAAAGCATTTTCTTGTGCTTCAGACCAGGCAAAATTTTTTTTAACTTTCTTCCTGGAGTTGCAACCTTTCAACACGTCATATAAAGGAATTGCTAAACAGGTTATATCAGAGATGAACCTGTGATAAAAATTTACGACGCCTAGGAAACGTTGTAATTTTTTGAAATGGTAGGAAAATTTCGTATTGTCCCGGTTTTTTCGTCACCAGAAGCTATAATATCTTCAGGTGTAATTCTTTGATCTAAAAAATTTATGTATTGAGCTCCAAAAACGCATTTAGATACGTTAATATTCATACCATATAGTTGCAGCCTTGTAAACAAAAGTCGAAGATGTTGCTTATGTTCTGTGGCCGTTTTACTGGCTATAAGAATATCGTCCAAATAACTAAAGGCGAAATCTAAACCTTGTAAAACTTTATGCATAAAACGTTAATTTAGATCTTGATATGCATAAAACAGCAGTTAAAACACCTTTTGCGCTTTTCGAGTTTGTGCGAATGCCATTTAACTTAAAAAACACCGCACAAACTCGAATAGCGCAAAAGGTGTTTTAACTGCTGTTTTATGTATATCGTGAGGAGCTACCGGTATTTGGTGGTAGGCACGTATTAAGTCTATTTTTGAGAAAAATGAACAATGACTTAAATTAGAATTTAGATCTTGAATATTTGGTAGTGGATATTTATCAAAAACCGTTTTTGCGTTAAATTGTCTGTAATCTCCACACGGCCTCCACTCGTTTAGAGCTTTTTTGGGACCCACGTGGAGGAGTGAAGTTCGAATTCGGATTTCGTTATTTTTAACTTTTGGGGATCCAAACGGCGCGGATGGGATGAAGGAAGATGTCCCTCTGTGTAAATATGATAAACGACTGTGTGTTTTAATTTTTTATTAAAATCGGATACGGTTCTAAGAGATGGAAAATCTCTTAGAATCGAGTTAAACTCATTAGTATATTTCGGTGTGCAACAAATAATCTGACGCGAGATACATTTCACGTGAAGAGATGTTGATGTGATCAGTTAATGTTTTGTTTCGCTTGTCTATGAAGAGTTTAATTTATACAAAAAATCAGCCCTTAATATTGCATGGTCGACTGCTGCGATTGCAAACAAATGATCGTAGTTACGACGTTAATTTAGGTTGAGCGAAAGAGCTTTAAAAACCGTAAGTAAGTATTGGTGCACCATTGGCTGCTATTAACGAGAGATCAGGGTTCTGCCTATTGCGTGGAAAAAGTCGTTTTGGTCGAAAATAAATAAGCGACAAAAATTTTTCCTTTGCTTCGAGGCCGCCAGCGAAGCAGCATTTACTTGTTTTTTGGAACATTATTTCGCAGTTTTTGGCGAATCTTCTTACATTTTGTGGCGTTATCTCCAAAATTTTTGTGATACCAGCATAATTTATCATATGAACGCAAAACTGACCTGCCGCTGTATTGTGTTCTGCTTTGGCTTCGGGATCTGGCACGTGAGTTTAATTCCAATTTTTTTAATCCTTTGCTCCAGTTTTTTAATAAGTTCTATTAACGAATTTTTTTCCTGAGCAATAACCGAGATTTTTGGAACCGATTGAGTAGAAGCATCTGAAATTTTGTTGGCAATCGAAAATAAATCCTCTTGCGCATGGGTTTTTTCGATCGCAATTAAACATGTGTGTACATGAAAAGACAACTTTTTGAGCCATAACTTTTTTAAAAGCGAGGTGTTTATTAAGCTATTGCTCGTGGCGAGTGCCTCCTTCTTCTCAACAATTCAGAGGGATTAGAGTCGCCTAATTCAAACTTCGAGAAGAGATTGTTCCGAATCTATGTTTCTATCTACTAGTAGCTTCTTAAGCTGTTCATATCTGTTCTCTTTAAGAGGATTTAAAATCATATATGCCACTACTTCCATAGGGTTAGGTGGTAATGATGACAATAAATATTCATATTTCATGTTAGAGGACGTTATGCCTTTCGCGCGAAATTGTCCTTCGACTTGAGCAAACCATAGGTCGGGTCTATTGCTCCAGAATGGTGAAGACATTAGATGTACTAATTGTTATAGATTGAGAAAGAAAAAAAAACTATTAAAGTTAAAATGCACTTACCGAAAACTCGATAACATGCTTAAAAACGCACTTACAGCTGATGAAAACTGAAATAAATTTAAATTTTATAATACCCTTTTTAAATAGGTAGGCTTTAATTTGATTTTTTTAAACACAATGTTATTATAATGCTAAATATTCAAAAAAAAATTTCTTTTATTTTTTAAACATCTCTTTTTTACGTAGCTACTGACTGAAACAATGATTAAAAAAACATAATTAAAAAAAACTTATCAATTGCTACGATAATTTTTTTTTTTTTTATTTCATTTAATTTCAGATAATTTTACAATATAAAATTATGTATAAGAAATTATTTAATTAAAACTACAATCTAATAAATTTTATAATTACAATTAATTTTAGTTGAAAAATAATTATTTCGAATACTCTAATTTTACTTATTTCCAATTTTTAATTTCTAAAGTTTTTTATATATTTTTTAAGTTTTCTATTAAATATTACCAAAGATTGACTTCTCCTAATGTTTACTGGTAATGAATTAAAAATTTTAATAGCACTACATTTTAAACTTTTTTGTTCCTTTGTGGTTGTAGCTTTAGGTATTTCAATATTTTTTTTATTTCTAGTATTATATTTATTTATATTTTCTCTATTTATTAAATTTAAATTGGATTTGATATTACTATTTAATACTTTATACATATATTTACCTTTTTCAAAATAGATTAATTGATTAATATCTAATTCATTTGTTTTTTTATACAAATACTTAGTACTAGTTCTGTAATTACATTTGTAAAAAATTTTAAGCGCTTTATTCATTAAAATACCAATTTGATTAATATGGGAATTTGAGCACTGGCTCCAACTACATATATTATACCTTATTCTTGATAGTATATGACTGTTATAGATAACCTTGGCTGCATGCTGGGAAATACCACATCTTTTTATAGCTAATATAATTTGCATAATTTTTTTCTTCACGTTTTTGATACATTGTCCCAATTCAAGTTATAATCAATTATTATTCCCAGATATTTAACCTTATCTACTCTTTCAATAATTATCTACATAAAAAAATAAGGGAAACATTTTAAGAGTAATATTTTCGCTATTTTTTCTTTGTGTTTTAAATAACAAATAGTTGGTTATTTAGTTAATAGTTTTAGCCTTTATGCAGAGTTCATTGTAATCTAGCCCATTACACATCGCATTTAGATCCTTATTTAGTATATTTTCCAGTTCTTGTACTGTTCTAACTTTAGCAATGATATTAGTATCATCTGCATAAACGTTATAATTTGAAATAAAATTATTTTTCGGCATATTCATTATATATAAAAGGTACAACAGCGGTCCTAGCAGTGAGCCTTGTGTTACACCTGTTTTTATAATAAGTTCATCGCTAAGCACTTCGTTCACTTTAACACACTGAGTCCTATTTGTTAAGTAACTGCTTAATAAAAGATTACAAGTACCTCTTATACCCAATATATCTAAAAAACTAATCAGTCTACGATGATTTAACACATCAAAAGCTTTCGTAAGATCAATAAATACTGCACCGACGAAATATCATTAATCAAGTGCGTCATCAATATATTCTAACGTAGCTGTTATTGCGGATTCTGTACCGCTGTTCTCTAGAAAACCATATTGATTTGGATAAAAACCTATCGTTTTTTAAATAAAATTTCTTATCCTTATATTAATTACTTTTTCATATACTTTGGATAATGCGTTCAGAATGGAAATTGGTCTATAGTTACCACATTAATCTTTAGATCCACTTGTATGAATTGGCACTATGTACGCTTTTTTTAATGAATCAGGGAATACTCATTCTTCAAAGCATTTATTTATCAATGTTGCCAAAGTTTTTTTGATAATATTAACTAATTCCTGTAAATCCTTTACCGTTTTATTATCTAATCCTGGGGCTGAATTTCTGTTTAACTTCATAATAATTTGATAAATCTCCGTTTCAGTAACAGGTCTAAGAAATAATGTTTTATTATTTCTTATGTCTTCTATAGTTACTATATTATTTTTTTTTTATTCCTTTTATAATGGATTCTCCTACTTCATTACAAAATTAATTTAACGTGTTTGCCGTTTCATTTTCATCCGTTGTCCATTCTCCACTTTTGCTTGTTATATGTTCTGAAATATCCTTATTAGTATTCCTTATAGTATTATTTAACACTTTCCATAATTTCCTAGAGTCACGTCCAGCATTTTCAATGCTTTTATTGATATGGTTTTTCTTAGCCTCTTTTATTTTCTTATCGACCTTTTTCTTACATAGAGTATATTTTATCTTTTTATCTCTGTTATTTGGATCTCTTTTATGGCTATCGTACAGTGATTTTCTAATTTTTAATTCTTTATATATCGATGGTGTTATCCATGTATTATTCCTAGTTCTAACCGAAATTGAATTTGTACATAAAACTTTAGCTTCTTGAATTATTTTTGTTAACGTGTCCATTTCTAAAACGCTAGTGTTTTCAGTTTTATTATTTACCATTTGAGACATCTGGTTATAATCAGTTTTACTTATAGTGTGCTTCTTCATTGGTATTTTCTCCTTATTGATTTTAGTGATACTATTGCCAATTGGTGATCGGATAGACTGTTACTCTCTATTGTAAAATTAATATCATATTTATCATTTGAATTTGTTAAAATGTGATCAATTAAGGTATTGGAATGAGCTGTGTTTTTTGTACTTTGTGTTTTGTTTATTAAACTATAACCAGTTGTTGCTATCATGTCTTTATACTTAATTACGGTATTAGAATTATTAAATATATTTAAATTAGTATCAGCAAAAAATATGTAATTTGCTTTATTTTTAATTTTTTATTATTTTCTAAATATTTTATAAATATGTTACTATTTTCCGCTGGAGCCTTGTAAAATGTACCAATCCTTAATCTAGGTTCAGAATTCAGAATTTCAATTACACTAAAATTATATTTTTCGTCTTTTAATACTTCAGTAAAATTGATTTTATTTTTTATAAAGATGACAGTTCCACCACCTCTTTTCTCATCTCTACAATTGAAAACTGCCCTATAATTTGTATATCCATACTTTCTGTTAGAATCCCAATATCAATTTCTTTACATTCATTAATTAATGTTTCTAATTCATAAATTTTATTTCTTAAGCTGCATATATTTAGATACAAAATTTTTAATTTACCCGTTTCTAAAGTATTTGTGGATTGAACTGCCATTACGGTCTACCAATTAAATAATTTTGCGTGGAGTTCCAATTTGTTAATGTAAATGTTCTCTGTATTTATTATATGTATGTTGCCTATATGCAGCTAGGTCATTTTGTACTTCTTTGTTAGTGATTCCAGTACTTTCATGGAATTTAGAATATAATTCACGTAATTCCTGATAATTCGTTGGCAATCCTTCAATATTGATCAATACTGTGATATTTGCTTTCGTTATACCTTCATAACAAATATCCTCTTGATCGTGCAAAAAAAACAAAAATAATCTTACGTTATTTTATATTCTGTGGTCTCGTAATCGTGATAATACATATATACTATCATCATTTTCAACAGCCTTTATTGTTAATTTAAAAATTGGAGGTTCCATTAGATTTAAAAAACGCTTGTTTACAAGTTGTAGATTTTTAGTACTATTAGAAGCATTTTCCATTTTTTCATTTTGCTGATACAGTGTTTCTCCTTTAATCCAGTTATGGTATTTAGAAATTAATTCCACTTTATTGGCACTATCGCTTACGCCTACGTTTCCGCTACTATTCTCAATTTCATCTTTATTATTTCAGAATTTATCACAACTATTATCATAAATATTATTAATATTACTATTAGTTTCTTTATTATTGCTATTATTTTTATCAATTTTGCTATTATTATTATTATTATGACCAGCACTATTACTATTATTATTATCATTATTCTTAACATTATTTTTATCATTATCATTATTAGTATTACGTTTATTAATTTTCTTGTCATTTACTAATATTCTTTTTTTTTGACCAAAATTTAGGCATGTAAGAAAGTATGTTAAAAGGTTTTTGTTTTAGATAATGGATTATAATTTTTATTACTGTAGTTACTCGATTTTCAGCACTATTTTTATTTTTATCTTTAATATCTATCATCTTAGCAGAATTACTATTATTATTGTATACATTTTTTTTTGTACTATTACTAATTTTATTACCATCTTAACACTAATACTATCATTTTTTTTGTTTTTATTAGCAATATCATTACTAATAATATTAGAACTATTACTATCATTAATGGTAGCTTAAATGTGCTAAAGATGGCATCAGCTGATGCGAGTATATTTTATAATAAAAAAAAAGAATTTCTTTGCAGAGAAGAATGTATGCAAATGTAAAATTGTATGCAAAAATATATTCGGAACAGGATGCAGTAGTTGATTCTGTGTTAAATTTTACAAAAGTGTTATGTTTATGCTAATGTTCCAATCCATCATCCATGAATTTGTGTTTTTTTCTTTAGCTTCCTTTTTAGAACTTATTTACTTTGTAATATGATTTATATTATAATGAATGTTCGTTTAAAACATGTTTTTTAGAATTTACACATGTTGTAAATTATTTTATATTTTTATTTAACTTCTTATTAATTTAAATGTTAATCTGGAACATGTGCTTTATGTTTTTTTTTTAGAATATACACATTTTGTAAATCATCTTAAATTTTATTTAAATGTTTATTTAAACAAATGTTTATTTATTTTTTGGAATTTATAAATTTTATAAATCACTTTAATTTAATTTTTTATTTAAACAAACGTCGGGATCACCAATTTTTTGGGTATTAAATAAATGAAACATGATTTTTATTCTGATCTAAACCTATTTTGTTGAGTGAAAACTAAAAACTAAATTGAATATTATATAATTGACTTAACATAGCTTACTACGAGTATTACATCCCTCTATAAATATGAGATAAAGCTTTTGAGAAAATACTGTAAATTCTGTAACATTAGTAATGCGTATCAGTGACGATACGTATTATCAATATCAGTTGATTACAGATTTATTTGATATTTACTCATTAAATTTTTGAATATTTTATTGAAGAATTCTTTTCCATCATCAGTTTGTAAATTTTGTGGATGTCTTTTAGAAATTAGAAAAATATTTTGCATTGCTTTTGTGACGTTTTCAGAAGTTTTTGTTTTTATAGGGATTGCCCAGACATACTTAGAAAAGCAATCAATAACAGTTAATACAATCTTAAAACCTTTGTTCTCTATAGCATATGAATCCATTTCTACTAAATCAGCTTGCCAAAGATCATCAAATCCTATATTTATAACCCCAAGGACAGAATTTTTAAATAATTTTAAAAAATGAAAGTGAATTTTAATTGTTCATAATGTTTCTCAAATAAAATATCATCATATTTATCTAAAAGATTATTTAAAGTATATCCGATTTGATGTATATCCATTTCGAAAAGTAAATGAAAACTGACCCCAATTATTTTTTTATAAGTTCTAAACCACTTAGTATTTATTTTAATTGGCTTTTTAATTTAAAATTCAATGACATCATCAGTCATCATTTAACAATTCCGAGAATTTGATATGAATTTCCTCTAAACTAAATAGCATTTTTTCTTCTAATATTTTTAATTTTTGCGTCAGTCCCATTAGTTGCTTCTTGAACATTTGATAAAATTTTGTTATCTATATCATAATTTCCTTCAGAAGTTAATTTAAAATCTATACCTGTGGGGTCTTGAGTATGTAGTTTTCTAGAAGAAGAAAATATACTACGTCCAAATTTATCAAGCGATGTAAATAGTTATTGAATTATATTGCTTCTCTCAACTCTTCAATTATAGATACAATTTCAATGTGATGATTGTTGTTACCAGCTGTTTCTGATGCAACTAAAAGTCTTAATCTATCAACTAATTCATTAGGATCATCCTAATAAACATACTGATTTGATTGATTTGTGTATTTTAAATGGGTTTCTGGTGGAGAAAATTTATTAAAATAATTAGTAAATTTTTTTTCGAACAACCTGAACCAGTTTTTTTATGTCAAGTGTTATAATCATGCTTATATAATTTTCTTAATATATTTTTTTGTATTTATTTTTTTTTTTTTTTTTTATTTATTTATTTAAATTAAATTAATTACAAATTAAAATAAAATATAAATTTCAAATTTAAATTTAAAATCTATAAATAAACATCAATGAAAAGTTAAAAGTAACACAATTATAATCTATTAAAAATTACAAAACAAATTTCATAAGACAAGAAAAGAAATAATCATTATGACATTTAATTATTGTATTCTGATAACACCTTCATCATTCAGCAATGCTGGTTCGATGACAGGAGTGTTGAAATAAACAAGCATCTTTAATTCGTTGTATGTCGAACGGCATATTTTAGTAAAATTAAATAAGTATATAGTTTGTAGTTGGCGTTAATAGATTTTTAGTACTGATTTTTAACTACCAGGATGAATTTTTAATAAAAATAGAAAGTTGTTTACTAAATAGCTTGATATTGTTCAATGTCTTAATGTTGGCGGGATATAAATTGTATAGCCTAAGAGATGACGCTAATAGTGAGTTTTTATGCTGCTGTGTTTTGGATCTAATAGTGTGTAGATGATTAGTGAATCTCGTATCATACGTATGAATCTCACTTCGCAATCTAATGACAATATCTGTTTTGTAGCAGTTATTAATAATTTTGTATATGTATTTGCACTTTTCTAATTTTATTAGTTGGTTGAGATTTAGTACATTGCATAAATTATACACATTAGTGGTAGGTGTTAAATACGGTAGGTTATACAATATTTTCAGCGACTTTGTCAAGATGGTGCTTATGGTGTTTTGGCTGCTCAGACTACACGATGACCAACATGTTAGATTATACCTGATGTGTGAAAGAATGTGTCCATTATAAATCAGATTGGCGCATTTATTCGAAAATTTAACATTGGTTCTTTTTATGGCCCCAAGTAATGGTATAAGTTTGTTTTTTATCTTAGATGAATGTGGTGTCCAAGTGAGTTTCTCATCAATGATAATGCCTAAGTACTTATACTGATCTACTCTTTCAATTTACTTATAAGTAATATGTAGATACGGATGCACATCAGGTTTATTTTTATTCATTAATAACATAAATTTTGTTTTCTCAATGTTGATCGTCAGTTTATTGCCAATTAATAAGTTATGATAAATATTTAAGTCCTCATTAATATTATTTTCTAAAACACTTATATTGTCACCACAGTAGAACAGACACGTATCATCAGCAAAAATAGTATAGTCAGCTTTTATGTTTACATGCATCATATTATTTACAAATAACAAGTATAAAGTAGGACCCAGGACTGAACCTTGGGGTACTCCGACACTCGTAGATAAAAAGGTACTGGTGACTCCATTTATTTTAGTACAAGTTAGTCTGTTTGACAGGTAGCTCCTTAATAGGTTAATGCATTTGCCCCTTATGCCGAGTTCATACAGTCTGTTAAGTAGTAACTCATGATTGACTGTATCAAACGCCTTTTTGAGATCTATGAAGACGGTGCAAGCATAGTTTCCAGTATCAAGAGTATCATATGCTGACCGCATTACTTTTGTAGCAGCTGAATCAGTACCACAGCCTTCCTGGAAACCAAACTGATTTTGATCCAGTATCTTAAAATTTACTATATAATTCATAATTCTTTTATTGATAATTTTTTCAAAAATTTTAGCAAAAACACTTAACAGGGCTATAGGTCTATAGTTGTTTACCTCACATTTAGAACCACCTTTATAAACTGGTACAATTATAGATTTTTTCAACACATTTGGAAAATAACCCTCGCTGAAGGAGCAGTTAATTAGCTTAACAAGAATCGGACTAAGAACATGCTTTAATTCCTTAACATCACGGGATGATATACCATCATGCCCCGTAGAGGACACATTTTTTAAGATCATTAATAACATTTACGACTTCAACAACACTAACAGGATACAAAAACATAGTTTGATTTGCACAAGGGTTACATACGGTTAGGCTGCTGTCATAATTAATTTTGGCTTCAAGAGCAGGTCCAATATTGTTGTAGTTATTGAAGATGTCAGCAATTAATTTGTTATCCGTTACCGCTGTATCGTTATGCACAATTGACTGTATATTATTATTTCACTCTTTGGTGGTCGTGTTTTTGATAGTTGCATTTAGTATCGACCATAGTTTCCTGCTATCATTACCTGCTTTAGAGATTTGATAATCAAAGGCCTTTGGTTTGGTAACTCTTATAAGCGTTGTAACTTCATTTTTTATTTTTTTGTAGTTATATTTTAATTGTATATTATCAGAATATTTTTTACTTTTAGCATATAGGTAATCACGTTCTTTCATTTTATTAATTAGTTCATAGTTGATCCATGTAGGATTTTTGGTCTTAATTGTTTTAAAGATAGTATTCTTTGTTTTTTTTATTAATAATAATTTGTACCAAATCCTCAAAAGAATTCAGGGAACTACGACTAAATTCAGATAACAAAATGGATTTTAATTTAATATAGTTGATAACAGGTACAGTGTGACGTAAATTAACTTTGGTAATTTTAAAACATTTAAAAGCAGATACAAACATAATTTTATGATCTAAATCATTGATGTCATCAAGTTTAATTACACATTTACTAAGATTAATATTGCTTATAACATGGTCAATTAAGGTACACGATGTGGATCTAGTTGCATTGGCAAGATCAATATTATTAGATAAGGTTACACCGCTGCTTTCCAGCATAATTTTGTATTTAATAACCACTGCATCATTAGCTAAAAGGTCAATATTAGTATCTCCCGCAAAAATTAAATTATTATAACTACAGAAAATTTCCTGTAAGTAGTCAATATAATCATTAACATCATCACTTGGGCATCTGTAGCAAGCCAGGAATCTAACCACTGACTCATTATTCATAAAATTAATTACCATTGTGTTATATCTCTCATTGCTAATGTAAACTTCAGATTTTACCTCATTTCTTACATATACGGCAGTGCCGCCTCCTCTACAACTGTCACGGCAATTAAAATGCGCTACATATCCTGGTATATTATAAAAACAGGTTTCATTACAGTAGAGCCAGGTTTCCGTTGCAGTAATAATGTCAACACACCGATCACATTTACCAATGTATGCATCAATATCTTGCAAAGAATTTCTCAAACTCCTAGCATTAATCGCAACAATATTAAGGTTGTCCTTTACCATATCCATCATTGAATATTATAAATTATATATCAACGTATTATACATAAGTTTAGTAGTCAATTCTAGATTTTATTTGTTTGACTAGATTTAGAATATAAGGACAGCTTAAACTATTTGCTTGGTGATTTACGTTTTTGAAATTATTTTTAACACAGTTAGCGCAGCATGTAACTAAAGCTTTGCAGTCAGCAATTCTGTGCGTTTTAGCACATTTAAGACAGATGTCAACAATAGAGTTGCATTTATTTGCCGTGTGGTGAAATTTTTGACATTTTAGACAGCGCGGTATAAAAATATGTTAATTAACATACCGCGAACACCAACCAATGTTGATATATTTTTTCACAATTTTTTTAAATGTGGGCTTACTTGTTTCTAAAATATAAGAATATAAATTATTCACCTTAGCAACATGAATTATTTTTATCGAGTCAGTCTCATCAATTTGCCAGTTTTGAGCCCTTAAATCTTTCAGCAGTTTAGTATTGTCAGCATCAGTTTTCTCATATTTTACCGAGTAACTTGTTTTAATTTCATAATTCTCACCAATTTCATTACTTGCAGCCTGTAAGAATTTATCACCATCTTCACGCCGAGCCAAGTTGATCGCTACACCTCCACTAGCAATTTTCCGGATATTTGAAATACCCATGTTCATTTTAACTGGATCCATTTTATTTTTGATGAGTTGAAGCGTTATCTCAGAGTCTTGATGATGGTCCTTTGGTCTGATAATAATGGCTAGATTATTGTTTGAAGTACTCTTAGATTTTATGATCTCAGCATAGGTCGGAGCTGTTTCACCTGGAATTGGGTTACAAATAATTAAGGTAATATTTTCTATTAAATTTATCTAATTTGTCATTCAAGCTATTAAGTTTTGGTACCGAGTCTGTTGGAGAGAACATATTCTGTTTAGCAACAATATTATTAAGTTTACCATCCAATCCAGCGAGGGCCAATTTTGTAGCATTATTTTGACTCTAGGAGCCCTTCTTTAACTCATTAAGCAGATTGCGATCAGTATAACAAAACCACCATAGTACAAATTTATTAAGTTCTACAAAACAATTTTAAAAATTAAATTTGATTGTTTACTCCTCAACACTTAGTTAACGAATGAAAACCTTTGTTTCCTTTTATTTGTTTTAAATGATCGTAATTTATTCTATGTGCATTTGTTTTATTAAGTATTTAATGATATGTTTTTAAATCACTTTTAGTATAGATTATAGTTTTTTTTTTAAATATCAATTCATATAGGCCATGTGTTCCTTTAAAAACTTTATTCTCAATCAAAATATTTTTAGTAATTTCATCCATTTCAAAATTGACATTCCCAAGTTTTCGAATATTTAATGACTCATCAAAATATGGTCCATATGTCTTATCAAGTTCAGACTTGTTAAAAACAGGAAATTGTGAAATTGATGATTCATCAATAATATTATCAATGATGAAGCTTTAAATTTTATAGTATTTGGCGTTGAAGTTATAAATTTGCTGAGAGTATTACTTTTGTTGATAGGGGTTTTAACTTCCGGTTTAAATAATCCCATATAATACAAAAATATACAAAAATTGGCTCTTATATTATCTTGCTTATCACATGCTACATCATCAAAAATAAATATTGAGTTTGGTTGTGAGGCCGACGGTTCTATTGCATCAACATTATTTGAAGATTCGTTATATCCCATTTCTTTTATTGGTTTTAGTATTTTTTTTAAATATTCATATTTAGGTTGTTGTAATGATTTTGAGTAAATATATACGTTTTTAAATTTCAGCCCTTTGAGATCTAAAAGCATACTCAACATAACATTAGTTTTACCACAATTTGAAGGTCCAACTACTAGTTCTCTTATACTATCTGGAAACCATTCACCATGTTTTTTAACTTTGTTTTTTGAGTTTCGATCAAAATTTTTAACTTTAACTACCTACGTTATTTATTAAAAGTTACTTAGTGTATCGGCGACTCTTTAAAACTAAACTGTCAAATATGTCTCTTCAAAATATATATTCGATTAGTAACAAAAAAACTGTTAATGGGAAAGGTGTAGTTAATTCACTAATAAATAAGCTACCATTTGAAGCACATCTACCTGGGTATAATTTTTGCGGTCCTGGGACAAAACTAAAAAACGATTAGCATGAGCTGATAAAGGAATTAATGGCATAGATGAGGCTTGCCGAGAGCATGATATAGCATTTTATCAAAATACTAATCAAAATCAACGTCATATAGCTGATAAAATATTAGGAGAGAAAGCTTGACAAAGAGTAACAGCTAAAGACTCAAGTTTTGGTGAACGGTTAAATTCATATCTAGTTACAAACTCAATGAAAGCTAAAGTTAAGCTCGGTATGGAATTAAAAAAGAAAAAAAAAATTTTAAAGTAAAAGAAAACTCAGAGAAAAAAACTTTTGAAAAATGTTTTAAAGGAAGCTAAAGTGGCTGTTAAAAATATAAACAAGTAAAGAAACAGTCAGTCGATGCAACCGACTTAGAAATACCCTACACCTATTTGGTTCAAATTTAAGGACATATCCATAAGTCATTTTAACACCATAAAAGCTGTTATTAATTTGATCGTAAGACATAGCTAACCAAATTAACTTTATAATACTAAAAACATTTTCCAATTACACTATCTATTAAAAAATATTACAAATTCTTACTAATTTATCTATTTAAAAATATTAAAAAACAAACAAACTTGAAATAAATGAAAATATATTTATTCCAATTCAATTACAAAATGAAAAAATTCTAATTATTAAATTTTGTGATAAAAAGATAATCAAAGCATAATATATTTAATAATCCAAATTTTTCAAAATTGCAATTATTTTAAATGGTTAGTTTATATACCTAATAGAAAAGCTTATAAACGCAAAATATGCAATAAATGTATTTCTAAAATACAATTACAAATTTAGACCTTTTCATATAATTCATTTAAATATTCAAATTACATTGCTGCATTAATTTTACATAAATGCAGCAAGTACCTTTGAACATAGCTGAACCACTACAATTAAGTCTAGATTTCGGAGACACATAGGACATAGGAAATATATTCTTTGGCTTTGAAATTAAACTCGACCAGAACCAATTCCCATGGTACTTTCATTACTAGTAACCTAGAGTTTAAATTTCATCAAAATACCGGCATTATTTTTTGAGTTATGATGTTTTTAAGATATTGTTTTTAAGATGGTGTTTTTTTAGTCCTTGAACTTGTCAAGGGTTCCAGAACCCGAAACCATGGTACGATTTCGTCCATATGCAGTCCCGTCATACTTTCAATACTAGTTAACCCTTGTATACAATTGGAACGTTCTATCTTAATTTTAAGTTACTAGTTTTATTAATTTCGATGATAAGCTTTTACACATTTGGGGGGTCTAAGAGAGGTCCTGAACCACCAGTCCAAATGATCCCAAATTAGGGGGGCACGGAAGAAATAGTAAAGAACACCCTGGGCCAAATTTGAAGCTTCTACATTTGTTTCAAGTTACTATTTTTATTAATTTCGAAAATATGCTTTAAGGTCCTCGGAACTGAGTGGCTGGTCCCCGGCCCCCTAGTCCAATGGGGCCCAAATTTCAAAGACACTTACGCAATAGGAAGGGACACCCTGATACCAAATTTGGAGGTTATATCTTCATTAGTTTCGGAATTACGCTAGTTTGGGCTAAATTCGATCAAAAAGTTCTCAGTTCCGAACCCATTGTCCAATCCTCACCGTACGTAATCACCGCCGTAGTTTCATTACCAATAACCTACAGCACAAATTTCATTAGTTGTTGAGTTATCGTGATTTTTAATATATGTTCGTTATCCCTGACACCGACTAAAAGGTCCAGAATCCGAACCCATGGGCTGATTTCGCCCTTATACAGCCCGCGCTTTACTTATAGTACTAGTTAACCCTTGTACACAATTTGAACGGTCTATCTTAATTTTAAGTAACTATTTTTAGTAATTTCGATTATAAGCTTTTAAAACTTGGGAGGTCTGAGAGGGGTACTGAACCACCTCTCCAATTGATCCCAAATTAAGGGAACACGCAAGAGATAGTAAAGAACACCCTTGTGGCAAATTGGAAGCTTCTACATTTTTTCAAGTTGTTATCTTTATTAATTTTAAAGATATGCTTTAAGGTCTTCGGAAATGTGTGGCTGGTCCCCGACCCAGTACTCCAATGGGACCCAAATTCCGAAGACACTTAGGAAATAGGAAGGGACACCCTGATACCAAATTTGGAGGTTCTATCTTCATTGGTTTCGGAATTACGCTAGTTTGGCCTAAATTCGATTAAAAAGTTCTCAGTTCCGAACCCATTGTCCAATCCTCACCGTACGTAATCACCGCCGTAGTTTCATTACCAATAACCTACAGCACAAATTTCATTAGTTGTTGAGTTATCGTGATTTTTAATATATGTTCGTTATCCCTGACACCGACTAAAAGGTCCAGAATCCGAACCCATGGGCTGATTTCGCCCTTATACAGCCCGCGCTTTACTTATAGTACTAGTTAACCCTTGTACACAATTTGAACGGTCTATCTTAATTTTAAGTAACTATTTTTAGTAATTTCGATTATAAGCTTTTAAAACTTGGGAGGTCTGAAAGGGGTACTGAACCACCTCTCCAATTGATCCCAAATTAAGGGAACACGCAAGAGATAGTAAAGAACACCCTTGTGGCAAATTGGAAGCTTCTACATTTTTTCAAGTTGTTATCTTTATTAATTTTAAAGATATGCTGTAAGGTCTTCGGAAATGTGTGGCTGGTCCCCGACCCAGTACTCCAATGGGACCCAAATTCCCAAGACACTTAGGAAATAGGAAGGGACACCCTGATACCAAATTTGGAGGTTCTATCTTCATTGGTTTCGGAATTATGCTCGTTTGGCCTAAATTCGATCAAAAAGTTCTAGGTTCCGAACCCATGGTCCAATCCCGAACATACGCAATCCCCGAAGTACTTTCATTACTAGTAACCTACAGCACAAATTTGATGAAGATTGCGTCATTAGTTGTTGAGTTATTGTGATTTTTTATATATGTTCGTTAGCCCTTCGATCGATTAAAAGGTCCAGAATCCGAACACATGGGCCGATTTCGCCCATATGCAATCCCCGCCGTACTTCCAGTCCTAGTAATCTACAGTTAAAATTTCATCAAGATAGCTCTATTATTTTTTGAGTTATTGTGCCTACGGACGGACGGACGGACGGACGGACATGGCTATATCGACTCAGGCGGTCACGCTGATCACAAATATATATACTTTTCCATATCTAGCTCGCTTCCTTTAGGTGGTTACAAACACAATACCAAAGTTAATATACCCCTTTACCTATTCTATAGGTGTAGGGTATAAAAAGAAAACCAATGAATGATAAGAATATTATAAAAACAGCTTTACATGCTGCCCAAAATATTTCTAAAGGACAGAAAAAAAAGCATTACCATTACTCGAATAAATCCAGCACCAAAAATTGGGCGAGTTTTACCTTTAATCCCTATATTTGCAGGTCTGTCGGCTATTGGAGCACTTTCAGGCGGTGCTGCAGGAATAACTAAAGCTGTTAACGATGCTAAAAATGCTCACAAAGAATTAAAAGCCAATGTCATAATAAAATGATGGAAGCGATAACATTACAAGGAGGCAATGGATATCATTTAAAACCCTATAAAAAAGGGCTAGGTCTTTATTTGGAAGCAAAAAACCATTAACTAAGCTACTCAATAGAACTCAGGATTGATTTAGAAATTTTTGGTAAAAAAAACTTAAAATATTTTCGTAGAGTTTTTATGAGAGAAAATTTACCAATACGTAGACCTTGGAAATATGAATGTGGTATAATAAATTTAGATAATTCTGGAATTATGGAACGATTGAGTAGCCATTTCCAATAGAATTATCTAAAATTATCTATTTTAAAATGTTAAAATAACTCAATCCCCCATTAGAGGTAATTAAAATAGAATTTTTATTTCATATTGTTAAGAAAAAAATATCAGTAAATAAAACATAATAAACAATAAAAAAATTTTTTGTTTTATTCTTAGTCTAACTTTATTTAAACTGACCTACATTAATTATTTTGTTGAAATTCAAGGATATTTCTTTATATTTAAAAATAAATGAAATAAAAAACTAACTGATAAAAAAATAATTAGAATTTAATTATAACAAAAGAAATTTAAACGAAAGATTTTTATATGTATGTATATTATATTATTATGGGTAATAACCTTAAATCTAAATCATTGAGTTTTGTATTAGCCTTAAAAACTTATAAAAACAGAATACACTGCTAAATGTGTCATTGTATTAATTAAAGACATGTCAATAACATTAACTTTAAACGGAAACTCTTCCAAATTAACAGCTAATTATTTTCCTCCTGTAGATCTAAACCTAAAGGGAAGCGAATACACCTGCGGTTTAGTAGATACCCAAACTCAATACCCAATATATTTGAGGAGAATAATAGATTTATTATGGATGATAAACCTATTATAATTCCAACAGGTTCAAATGAAATTTGTGATATTGAGCTATTTCTTAGAAAAACATTTAATGTAACTAAAGCAGATAAGGAAAAATTAGTTATAAGAGCAAATACTAATTCATTAAAGATAGGATATTGATTTTACTCGAGAAGATACTATTGGTGGATTATTAGGTTTCAGTTTGAAGAAATTATTAGCCAATAAATGGCATCCTTCAGATCTTTTTGTTGATATTAATAAAATAAACATAATAAGAGTTGAATGCAATACTATTTCTGGAGCTTATATTAATGAAAAAGAGGGTTACACTTTACATGAATTCTCTATTACTGTCAGTCCTGGCTATAAAATAGTTGAAGTTCCTATGAATGTAATTTATTTACCGGTAACTTTTAATCAGATAAGTTCTATTACTGTAAAACTCTTTGATCAGAATGGTAATTTAATAAATTTTCGTGGAGAAACAATAACAATAAGATTACATTTAAAGCTTTCACAATGATCGTATTTAATCAAAATTATCAGTCCAATATACATTCACAGAATAATAAACTTAGCCTTAATTCATTAAAGGTAGTCAAAGGAGGTGGAACTCAGAATTTAAAATACAAAAAACGATTATCATTTGAAAATAAAGAATATCTACAATTTCTTGGATATCTGCTAAAGTAAATTAAAATGGAACTCTTTAATGGTCCAGTTTTTGACGAAATTATAACTAGTGCTCAGTGGCATTCATATTCACCATTCTTAAACTCATTTGGATTAAGTGATATTATACGAATACAAATACAAAATCAGAACGTAAATATACTACCCTCAACAAGTCTTATCTGTATTGAAGGTTACGTATCAAAACATGATGGAACAGCTGTTACTTACACTAAACTAATTAATAATGCTATACCATTTCTATTTGATGAAATTCGCTATTAACTTAATAGCAAGGAAATTTATCATAATCGTAATTTTGGAATAACTTCAACATTAAAAAACTATATTTCACTCAACCGAAATGAAAGTACGGCTATATACAATGGAAGTTGGTCACCTGATGCATCAATTAAAATAAATAATTTATATTTTAATTTTTGTATTCCTCTAAAAAAATTAATAGGGTTTGCTGAAGACTACAAAAAATTATTCCAAATGCAAAACATGAATTAATATTAACTCATATTGCTCTTTTTCAAATTTGTCTGTGGCTTGTGTACGAAGTTTAGTATTTAATTCTATATAGGGCTTTAGATACGGTAATTGATTAAATTGTAATATTTTTGAATTTTTTTTATTTTTAATCCATGTTTTAAAGATATTTTTAAATTTCTGTAGTGAATGGTATAGTTATTTTTATCAAAAAAGTAGCTAATAATTTTTTATCATTGGAATTTATTGTAAAATTCTCAGGACAAAAACGTAAATCTTTATGTAAATCATTAAGCTTTTGAGGATACAATATATCTACTAATTATCAGTGAATTTTTGAATATCATTTACCCATTGAAAATTATTTAATGGTAAATATTGAGTCATGACCAACCGTACTGGTTGTTAATAGCGAATTAAATTATATATTTTGTTGGTTTACTAGAATCAAAATTTGGTATATTTATGTTATTTGATTTGGAATAGCGTTTCGTAACTTGAGTTAGACCTTTTCTTATCCCATTTTCAATAATATGGTACTATCAGTTAATAGCTCAAAATTAGTTTTCGTGTATTTTAGCATGGCATCCGAAGAATGTCCTGATAAAGTAAAATAATGTGCCGGATCTAAATCATATGTTTTCATACAATGTTTTCTGAAATTTTCAAATATATCCGTTAATAATAAAACATCAGTTTTTAAATACAAGTCAGAGTATTCTCCTAAATTTTTAATTTTAAGTAATTTTTATTAAGAAACATGAAGTTATTACTTTGCAATCATAATCATAAGGGTATATTCCTTTCTGTTAAAGTAAACTATATTGATAATCCGTTAATTGATCAAATATAGATTTTAAATAAAAAAAACTCCTTTACATTTTCAGCTAATATTTCTAAACTACTACCTAAAAATTTATATGAATCTATAAACCTAATTTTAATACATATTACTATTTTCTATATAGTTTGTAAAGCTAATATATTTTTCCTTATTCAATATAAGTAAATCTATCTTACCCAAGATTACTGAATATAGTTGTTTAATAATAAAATGTGAATTATAGCCAGTTAAATTATGAAAAATTAGAGGAACATACAACGCATTTTTGTAGGCTATATTACATTTGCTGTGTTGCACCTCAATATTCCCCACTTAAATGATCATGGTCTTTACATTTAACTGCCTTTGTTAAAAATGATTCGTTACATATAAAGCAAACGTCAGCGCTTTCAATTTCAGCTTGCTGTGCGCTTGTTAACGTTTTCATGCTTAGTGGTGATTTTAAATCTGTCTCCAAAAAGATTGCAATCATTATACCTATATAGTCAAAGGGTATAATAAATTTGCCATTACGTTTGTGACGCAGGGAAGAAGAGTGGTAGATATAGACTCAAGTGTATGGATCGGATCACAATCGAAAAATAAATCGATTTAGCTATGTATGTCCGTCCGTCATCACGATAACTCAAAAAATAAGGGAGCTAGGATTATGAAATTTTCACAAATTCGTTTATATGCATTAATCGGAATCCCTAAATAAAATTTAATAGCCATTTTGGTTCACGGGTTCGAGTACCTGCCATATAACTTCTAATTTTATATGAGCATTACACTATACCTATGAAAGCTGCGTGTCAAAAATTTTGCCAAAAATAGTTTAGTATAATGGTTAAAGTTTCTGCAAAATTTGGTTGGTTTACTGCAGAGGGTTCGAGTAGCTGCCTTAAAACTCCTTCTTTTATATGAGCTTTACACTACACCTGATGAAGCTGGGTTTTTGAAATTTTCCAAAAAATAGTTTAGTGTAATGGCCAAAGTTACAGCAAAATTAGGTTGGTCTACTGCTGAGGGTTGGAGTAGTTGCCATACAACTCCTTCTTTTATGTGAGGATTACACTACACCAAATGACGGTGGGTGTCTGAAATTTTGCAAAAAAAATGTTTAGTGTAATGGCCAAAGTTACTGCAAAATTTGATTGGTCTACTGCAAAGGGTTCGAGTAGCTGCCATACAACTCCTTGTTTTATATGAGCATTACTCTACACCTAATAAAGCTGAATGTTTGAAATTTTGCCAAAAGTAATTAACCGGATGATATAATGTATATGTTACGGTCATGCGGGTATCCCAGAGTTTACACAGTCTACTCTACTACACTCTTCCTCGTTTTTAAGTCATTTTAAAACTATTCTATACAATTTTCTCTTCTATGAAAATCATATTTCGTAGTTTCAATATAACTTGATTTTACATAGAATATGGAATATGTTCTGGATAACTATTATCTGAATTGATCTTTTTCAATATACATTCAATATCTGCATAAATTACACATGGCACCATTAATTTATTTTTGAAGTTCTTAAATTTGGGATTATTTTTTTCTGGTAAGACGATAGCACAGTTGTTAATCTTTTCACAATATTTTGTATGATATAACAATTTTTCATTTGTAGAAAAATAATTTAATCATCTACCACAAAAATACTTTTGCCTTTTGTTCTAAGATATCATTTGAAAGTAACCTTGACATATTTTTATTAAAACATAATGGTATTTGATTTTTTTATTTGAATGCGTTTCAACTTCGTAATATGTGTTTTAATTTCTCCTTTTTTTCATAAATATTTTGTACTAATAATAATTTATTATTCTTTTCGTGTTTAAGTTTAGTTAGGTAAAATGGAACCACTTTGAAATTATTTGCTTTAATTAATTCCAGTCCAAAAACGTTTATTGATATTGAATTTAATCTTTCAAATTTGGAAATATCATTTTATAACACTGGAAAGGTAATATCATCAAAATTCAATACCTCACTATAATATTGATAACTTGATGGACGATTAGAATGAGCTGTGTTTGGATTTAACGCAGCTATTATACACCACGCAAAGCATGCATTATCACTATTATTTATATTTATACACGCTTTTTTCATTTTTATCGAAGGTGGCAATGTAAGATAATGTGCAAATGGAGAAAATATATTTACATTAATAGTTAAATCGATTATAGAAGATAATGCCCATCCACTTCCATTCATCATTATCATTATTCATCTTTAACACTATAACATTTTCTGTATTTAAATATTTTAAATCATATTCATTTTCTTCATGTTTTCACAAATTCACCACAAAAGACAATTAATTTTAATTGCGTTATATTCTAACAATATATGTCTAATTTTTTCTTCCACAATTTTTTTTATTTTAATATTTATGTAATATTTATTTTTTTAATTTTTAATGACAAATATTTTTTTTTATTGATTAATAGCCAAAAGATCCTGCGAATATATATCCTCAGTCACCAACTTGTATTTGTATGGTGATGGAGACAGCATATACAAGTTGGGTCACTTAATACTTGCATTTGCTGCTCCGTTAAAATATAAACCATATACGCAGGCAAAATTAACACAGGTATTTCGAATTCTAGCATGATCCTTTGATCATACTGAGTACTTAATTCTTTAAATTTCAAAATGTGGTAATATTTTCCACGAACGATCTCTCTAGCTGCCAATGTTTTTTTAAATGCTGATCTCCTGTCATCCTTTTCATCAAATTGTTTGAGAATATCAGCCACCTCGTCTACCTTTCTTTTTCTACAATTAGCTGGGATTTGATGTAATGTTGTTGTTTCTCCCTTATTACTGGCTGAAACAGCAGCGTAGTAATTACTGCTGCAGTTTCTGTATCCACCGTTTTTTGATGTGTTTGGTGGTACAATTACGATGTCGTCTAGTATCTCAATCCATTGTTCGAGTAATAAAATAACTAAATTTTTTATTTCTTTTATACAAAACCCCATTTTTGTGGAGGTGTTTTCTAAAACAGCATTTTCTATTATTTTAAAGCTTTTCAATAATATTCTCTGTTATTTTTACCTAATCAATTTTAGATTGTTTTCAGTCAAAACCGCTACTTCCTTAATGTTCAAATTGATTATGTTCTCCAAATAGCATTTTTTATCAAATTTTAATGCTTTTCAGACAAAATCGCAATATTCCTAATGTTCTTTAACAAAGTTCTTTCCAAATACAATTTTTCAATTATTGAAAACTTATCAAATCTAGACCTTTTCCAGTCAAAACCGCAACATCATTAATTTTTGTTTTTGTTTATTTTTTTCATCCAAAATAATTCAATATCAATTTTACATGTTAAGAAGAAAAACAAAAAATAACAACAAACATCAACTAAATTTTACTAAATCAAATTAAAATTAAAGCTATCATCATACAGATTTACTTCATACAAATTTGCTTCATACAGATTCACTTCATATATATTAATTTCATACAGTTTCCCTGACATCGTAAATGTCTTTGCGACGTCGTGAATACATTGTCGCATGGTCGTAAATGTAAACTTAAAAATTTCAAATTGTCTCATGATCGTAAATTCATTTTACATTGTGTTCGCGACCCATTTTCACGACGCGTGTTGTTAAATTGAGTATCGAAATTTTTTTGGATACACAAAAAAAAAAATCTAATGTTTTTTGAATTTTGAAGTTTTAATTTGAATTTTTGTCAGTTGAGTTTTATTATTGTGGTGGTGAAGTCGCTAAAAGAAAAATGGAAGAAAAGTAAGTAAATTTTAATTTTTGTGAGATGATTAATTTTTTTGTTACAATTGTAATAGGAAATGGACTCACGGAAGAAAAATTCTACTATTGACAATTCGTCTCCAATATGAAGCTGAATTTAATTCGAAGAAAAAAAAATTCAGCTTTATGGAAAATGGTGTTCGACGAAGTCAAAAAGCATGATCCAGATTTTCCATTTAATACCGATGAAATATATAAAAAAAATTTATATTTAATGAGTAGCTACCGACGAATAAAAAGAAAAAATGGAAAATCTGGTGAAGGTGCTATTTTGTGCGAATATTACGACATGATGGATGAAGTTTATGGTACTAGAGGTATAATTTATACATATTTGATAAATAAATGTTCTTCAGATTTGTGTTTGTTTATTTTAGCTAACATTGTTCCACGAGAGGACAATGCAATAAGAGGAAATATTTTCCGAAAATTACGAACCAGTACCTTCCGCATCATCAAAGAGAAATGTTACAGCATCATCTTCAAGACCATCACAAAAAAACGAAATTCTCGCGTTTTTAGAGAAGGAAGCAGCTGCAGATAAGCAACTTTTTAAAGATATAATAGAAATTGAAAATAAAAAGTTTCTTTTGGAACAAGAAAGAATCAAACAAATGCAAGAAATGAAACAATTGTTTGCTTCTTTTATAGAAAAAACAATCAATTAAAAAATTTTATCATGATTAAAATTTTGTGATTTTAAATTAAGATAATACAAATGTTCAAATTTTTGTGATTTCTATATGAATTTATTTTTAGTATAAAAAGACTTATATGAATTAAGTATAAGAATTAATTAAAGTTATTTTGTTTTTAATAACTAGTAATAAGAAAATTAAGTATTTTTATGTTTTTAAGTTATTTTTTTTTTTGTTTTTATTTGAAAATTAGAATTTTTGTATTAGTATTGATAAGAAATTAAATTTTTATGTTTTTTTAAGTTGTTTTTATTTTTTTTTATTTGAAATTAGAATATTTTTACAAGTATTAATAAGAAAATAAATATTTATGTTTTTAAGTTTATGAATTTATTATATTTTTATAATGAAATACATAAAAAAAAACTGATATAAAAAATTAAATTTCTTATTTAACTAGCAATTAACAGTTTTATTCTATCCCTTTTATTTCTAGAATCATCATCTGATTGAATGGTAAAATCAGAAATATTTTCTTCAGGTTCAATATAATTTAAATATAAATCTAACGTACTATTATGTCCTTCATTTTCAATAACTAAATTATGCAAGATAATGCAAGCCATTATTATATATTTTGATAATTTGAGATTTTGAAAATTTAAGTAAGACAAAATTCGAAACTTTTGCTTCAACAGACCGAAAGCCTGTTCAACATTAACTCGTGTTGAACTTAAAGTGTAGTTATGTTTTTTTTGGTCCAAAGTAAGGAAGCCATTATCCTTATACGGAACCATTAAATAATATTCAAGTGGGTAAGCACAATCCCCTACAAGATGGATATCATTATGAAATTTTATTTTATGATTTAGAATTTCTTTCCGTAAAGGACTGTTATTCCACATTGCAGCGTCATGGCAGCATCCAGGGAAGCCTACGAAGGCATCAATAAATTTTAAATTACTATCAACAACTCCCTAAAAGTATTAAAAAATTATCACAAATTACAATTTCAAATATAAATTAATTTACTTGAACTAATATGGAGTAGAAGCCCTTACGATTGTAGTAACTAACACTGTCATTTTAAGGTTTTGAAATTTTTATGTGCATTCCATCAATACACCCTATCACAGATGCATACGGTTGAGAGCGGCTTAATTCAAACTTTTCAATAGTATCTCTTTGACTTGCTGCGCCTGAAGGAAATTTGATTAATTTTGTTTTAAGCTTATTCATTATTTTTATAGTTTTGAAACAAAAATATAATATGAATTAAACCTATCACTGATTTCCCGAAAGCAATTATTGTTACTAAGTCTCCATGTTGTTAAATATAAACATGATTCTAAAGTATGACCTGGTCGGCCAAATTTTTTATGCCAAAAAGAGTTAACATCTCTTTTAGTTTCTAAATTGTTGAATAAAATATAAGTATATAGGTAAACGGGTAAAAATAGAATATAAAATTTTTAAATCAAATATGATAATATGTACACACTTCAAATGTACTTCTAGTCATGCGGAAATGACTGAAGAAAACGTCGTCAGGATAATTTCCAACAGTTTTTAAAAATGATGATACTTTTGGAATTTTTCGTTGCCGTGTTTTATTTATATTTTGTAAAAGCAAAACACGACGATTTTTTTCTTTTTTGCAATATTGTTTTTAATTTAAATGTGCTTGTTTGTGTTTTGTTAAATATGTTTCTTATATCTTCACCACAGTCCAATAAATAATCGAAGAAAAATTTTTTAACGAAATTAATATCCATTTGGTCTAAATATTAATTTATACTTTTCAAAAAAAGTTTCTGTAGAAAAAATTTAAATTTTTTGACACATCATTTTGACGCAATAAGAATTGTAAACAAAATACATTGTATTTTCGACACAATGTGTTCAAAATTTTTACATTGTGTTATTTTCACATTGTATCAGGTTGAAGTTTTTTTTACGACATTCACGATGTTACCCTTTTACTTCATACAGATTTAAAAACAAAAAAATTTTTAACAGTTTCAGTACCAGGCTAACAGTTTTATTAGCAAAACTTCGTATAATATATTTTGTTAGATGTTCTCAGGTACTTATTTTTTTTCCTACAAACGAATGAGAACAAAATTGAAAAATCAAAATTAAGTTCTTTTTTTAGCTGATAAGAAATTGTGATTTAAGATTTTCTTTTTTTTGTTTTAAATTACAAAACATATAAATTCTTCGAAAACAAATAACACCAACAACATAAATTTATAATTACTGTATAGTCATCAAAAAAACTTTAATTATACAGAAGATTCCCTGACGTCATATTTCTTAAAAAATTTTTTAAAATATAATATGTCATATCTACAACAAAATTATTGCATTTTTCTTTTTTCTCTTTTTTCACAATTTAAAATTGTAAGAACTACAAAGAGTTCTTATCACCAAAACATAATATTCAAAGTGGAAAAAAATTTATAAAAAGCTTTTGATTTAATTCTTTAAAAAATATTTCAAATCTGTGCGCTGGTGTTTTAAATTCCAAAATAAGTAACTTAATCTAAAATTTATTCGATGTGTCATAGATGAGTCATACTCCTTATTTTATCTCTTATCATTTCCTTATCGTTAATATCAATCCTTATCTTTAACATCTGTTACGTCATTTCCTGGTCTAGAATCCGCTTAGGTATACTACTCAAATATTTTCAAAAATTATAAGAGTTGGTTCTGTTAAATAAATTTTTGTCTGGTTCAAATAAATTTATTACAACATTTTTCCTATTTCATAGGTGTAGGGTATAAAAATCATTTCAATCCTAGTCAAATAACCGGACTAATAATAGATAAAGAATTTTACAAAGAATTCAATAATACTTAAAATTAAATTGATTAGAAGAAAGTGACCTTAAGTGACAAATGACTTTAGAAAAAAAACTCTTGTTTTTTATTTCTTTCGTATACAGTTCATTCAAAAGATTAATCAAGTACCAATTGCCATTAGGTCAAATTGAAGACTTAATTAATAATTAATAATTATATATCTTTAATAAAAATACATTAATATAAAAATATAAACAAATACAAAATATAAACAAATAATTTAATAGAATAACATAACTCACAGCTATTGAATACCATGTAACTCAAATACAATATATTACAATATAAACAAAAATAGAATTATATCAATTGAAAATCTTACATGTTTCTACATGTTATAAGAAGACTTAGTACTATCTCATATTATTGTATGTGGAATTCATTAAGATCAATTCTAATTACACGAATATAATATGACCCCTGGTCCAATATGTACCTATGGTATATAATATTAACGATTTTAATAGGAATACATTAAAAGGGTTATACATTTGAATAAATTTTAAAATTGTGAAATAACTATTATGAAAATAAAATAAAAAAATTATTTTTTTCAATATCTTCTCTTAGTAAAGTATTACTAGCACTCTAAAATTAAGAAAATAAAAAATTGATGGTAGATCTTAGGAATTTATTTTGTTTTAATATACAAGTAAATTGCTGAACTAAGTTTAATAAGAAGAAAAACTGTTTCTAATTTCAGTATATACCATTATTGTAAAGTTGGTATAGACATAAAAATTTTTTACTTTTGAGTTTTTGTTGTCGTTAAAACTTATAAACATAAATATGTATAAGTTTTTTTTATTTGTATGATTCTTTTGAATATGAAAAAAAATTAATACAGAATTTTAGTCCTTTTCCAATTCCCATTCAAGGTTCAAGGTCCATTCAAGTCCTTTTGAATTACCTACACATTTAAGTCAAAAAAGAATGTTGAACTACTTAATTTTTATTATGTAGGTACCTTTAAACCTTTAAATAAATGTAGTGTAAATCAAATTTAATCAACATATTTGTTTTAACCTGCATTTAACATTACAAGTAACTGAAATTAAAATTTATGAAATTCTTAAATTTTTTTTATTAACACATGAAAGTTTTCAGGTACATAAACTTAAATGTTTGTATGTACAAATTTAAATTTTCATTGCCTAACCTAAAATTTTGTTATATATACTTACTATACATATTAAAAATATACTAATTTTTTTTTCAAAAAAGTGCTATTACATTTAAATTAATTCCCAGTTTTTTCATTTTTGTTTGTTAACATATAAAATTTTAAAGAAAAAACTAGACGTGATACCCCTTCGTAGACAAATTTAGAAGTGATACAAAATTTCTATCACTTCGTATGCTACGCCTTCCAGAATTGCCAAACGTGATGATTTTTCTAACTGACATCACGTCAAATTGACAACATGGCGTCAACATCACTTTTGAGCCTTCAAGAATAGCCAATCATCACTTTTGTTATACTCATCGTATGCTACGCCTTAAAGAATCAGGGTAATAGTCTTAACGTTTAGTATAACATTTTTATAAAATTTACAGAAAATATACTGTGAAATTTAAAAACTGAAATGAGCTAATTCATAAACATTTAAAATAATTTAAATTCATAAAAAGCTTTATTTTTACTCGTAATAAGTTTTTTTTCTTATTAAATATAAATAAAATATATTTTGGCCTGCTTATGATAATTTATGATAAGATCATTTTATTTTTTTATAATTGAACACAATGCGTTTGTTACATCTCATTTCCTGGACAAATATATTGATAATAATACATATATTATACATCAATACCATTTTCTTAAATAAAACCGTTACATTCTGCTTTCGCAGATAACGCTTTGATTCAAGTAATAGATACACAAAAACAAAAAAAAAGGACTTATATAATTTCTTGTTATATCTTACAAATTTGAAGAAGAATAAGTTATGTAGTCTGCCTTTTGAATATTTTGAATTTGATAAATGTTGGAGTCGTTGGTTCAAATTCTCTTCATGGAGAAATTTTTTTATAATTTCAATTATATTTTTTTTTTTTTTTATATGTAAATACCTATTTATTCCAATTTTAAGCAGATAAAAAAAATATAAAATATTTGTTTGTTAATAAGAGAATTACAATTTTTTATAGGTTTATTTTGTTCGATAATGATACATATTTTTAAAAAGTGTTGCTAAGCTATATATATTGCTTCACAGCCTTTGTTCAGATTCAAATCGAAATACTTGTTTGTTGCCAACATTCTATAATGTACCTACTTAACATGCTCATTCAAGGAAGGAGGGAAACTTAGAAATTGCTTTGATTACATTGCTTTTGAAAAAAACTTCTTCCTAAATAATAAAAGCGCTAGGTACAGCTGCTAACTCCCGTGCCCTAATCTAATGATCAAAAGTAACATTTAGCAAACTATAAATCTGAAGCGAAGTAGTTCAGTGATTAAGGCGGTGTCTATTAACTTTATTAATTTTTAGGTTCAGTTCTAATATAGGGAAATTTTTTTTTTAATGCAATTAAATTAATAAAACATATCTATTTTAAAAAAACCCTAGGTACTGATTCACGTATCCTTATCTAATGATAAAAAATTACATTTAGCAAGCTGTATCAAAAAAGCCAAGTGGTTGAGTGATTAAGACGGTTTTTACTAATTATTTTTTATGTTGAATTTAGGGTGTTAGGTTCAATTACAATCCAGTGCAAAATTTTTACTTTATTTTAATGCGATTAAATTAAATTTTAAAAGAGAAATACATCTCATATGTAAATATTAATATCATGAAATCTATTTGGCAAAACTATTAAAATTCAATATAAAATTTCAACAGAATAAAATTTGGTTTATACACTTCAACCTGTATTTTAAAGTTTTTTAACGACGGGCTTTCTTCCTAGTACAAAAATATACGTTTATATATTATAAATATTAATATTAGAGTCGATTTCAAAATCAGAGTTTCAAAAAATAGTTTAGCGAGAGTAATCAGGGACGGCACTACGGCAAACGCCTACTGCTACAATTTTAAGTTAATTGTTTTTAAAATATATTATATGTATTGTATATAAAAACGAGGAAGAGTGTAAGAGAGTAGACTGTGTCAACTCTGGGATACCTGTATGACCGATATATAATTACTTTTGGCAAAATTCAGACACCCAGCTTTATTAGGTGTAGAGTAATGTTCATATAAAAGAAGAAGTTGTATGGCAGCTACTCGAACCCTCTGCAGTAGACCAACCAAATTTTGCAGTAACTTTGGCCATTACAATAAACTATTTTTGGCAAAATTTCATACACCAGACTTCAATACGTATAGAGAAATGCTCATATAAAATAAGAAGTTGTATGACAGCAACTCGAACCCTCTGCAGTAGACAAACCAAATTTTGCAGTAACTTTGGCCATTACATTAAACTATTTTTGGCAAAATTTCAGACACCCAGCTGTAATAGGTACAGAGTAATGCTCATATAAAAAAAGAAGTTGTATAGCAGCTACCCGAACCCATAGACCAAAATGGCTCGAGTAAAATAGCGATGACGACTGTTGCAAAAAAATGAATTTGCGAAAGTTTCAATATCCTAGCTCCTTTAGTTTTTGAGTTATCGTGCGGACGGACGGACATACATAGCTAAATCGATTTATTTTCCTAATCTGATCCGATCCATACACTTGAGTCTATATCTACCCCTCTTCTTCTCTGCGTCACAAACGTAATGGTAAATTTATTATACCCTTTGAACTACAGTCATACGGATATAAAAATTTAAAAGGGATGGATATAAGAGTTGATTACAAAATTTTTAAAAACAACATAAACGAGGAAGAGAGTGGTAGAGTAGACTGTGTCAACTCTAGGATACCCGTATGACCGTAACATATACATTACGTCATCCAATTAATTACTTTTGGTAAAATTTCAAACATACAGCTTTATTAGGTGTAGTGGAATACTCATATAAAAGAAAGAGTTGTATGGCAGCTACTCGAACCCTCTGCAATAGGCCAACCAAATTTTACTATAACTTTGGCCATTACACTTAACTTTTTTTGGGAAAATTTCAGACACCCAGCTTCATTTGGTGTAGTGTAATGCTCATATAAAAGAAGGAGTTGTATGGCAGCTACTGGAACCCTCTACAGTAGACCAACCAAATTTTGCATAAACTTTGGCCATTACACTTAACTATTTTTAGCAAAATTTCAGACACCCAGCTTCATTAGGTGGAGAGTAATGCTCATATAAAATAAGAAGTTGTATGGCAGCTAGTCGAACCCACTGCAGTAGAAGAACCAAATTTTGCAGAAACTTTGGCCATAAAACTAAACTACTTTTGGCAAAATTTCAGACACGCAGCTGTAATAGGTACAGTGTAATACAAATATAAAAAAAGAAGTTGTATGGCAGCTACCCGAACTCATGGACCAAAATGGCTGGAAAAAAAACGAATTTGCGAAAATTTCAAGATCCTAGCTCCTTTAGTTTTTGAGTTATCGTGCGGACGGACGGACATACATAGCTAAATCGATCTATTTTTCGATTCTGATCCGATCCATACACTTGAGTCTATATCTACCCCCCTCCTTATCTGCGTCACAAACGTAATGGCAAATTTATTATACAATTTTTATTCATTTTTAATTTATTTTTTAATGAATGCTACAATGCTTATATTACAAATCTTGTATTTTTTTTTGTTTGCAAATCGTTCAGCTGGGAACATTATCATGTGAATGCTCTTAATAAATAAAAGTGCTGCTATAACGAAATGTTATAGATTAAATTTTAAGCAGATAATGTTGTAAGAAATTTAGACATTTATTTCTTTTTTGTATACCTAATTAACTTTTTTCAATTTAAATTTTTTTATTTTTCGCTTTTATAACTAAATTATTTATTTGATTTTAGTTTTGCCTACAAAGCCTAGCTTCAATAATTTAATATGTGTTACGTGTTTAAGTATTTGATTCGGGGACACCTTGTACATAAAATATACGTAACATATAAAATATATGCTTTTGATAATATAAAAAATATATCAAACATAAGATATTGCAACCAAAACAATCTGGTAATTAAACTCAAATTATTCCTTAATATGATTTTTTTTTTTAAATCATCACTAAATTAAAGTTTATGAACAAAACCAACATTAATCAAAAAATTTTTTATTTTAAATCATGAATTGAAATAAAAAATTTTTTCAGAATGTTCTAAGTTGTTATTAGAGGTAGCATACTAAGCCATTTGAATAAATTTAATATTTAAATAATTTTAATTGTAATTTTATAACTTACCAAATAATGTAAGTCTTCTCTAAAGTTATGATGCAGCTCTGGACAACTGCAAGTTCTCTCATTAACCTGTAGCCCACTTATCGAGTCGCCTTTAAACGTGGAAGACGTGGTTTTAATTTTGTTATCAAATTTTCTAAATAAATTATTTGTTTCAACATTTAAATGTCCAAATGGTTCCATGTATAAGGGTTCTATTGATGTTACTTTTTTTGAAAATCTTTTCATAACATTGGAAGCTGTTATATTATCCTCTGTTTGTTTTGATAATTCATATTTGGTTTGTAGAAATGGATCGTAGAAGGTTGAAATACTCTTTCGAAACGAAAGGTAGTCTAAAAATTTTGAACCATTCAAGACAAGTTCAGTTTTTGCTTTTGTAAGAGACCCAGGTTTTTTTAATTTAATCGTATTTATCTCGTTATTTTGTTTGTTTCTAAAAAAAAAAGAATGTTCTAAAAGTTGCATTTCATTCATTTCAATTACATTGGTATTGTCCTGTTGCTGTTGATTAATTGTAGTCTCTGCACCATCATTTGAGAAAGTAAATGTTCTTGGTGGTTTTTTTGGCGGTGGACCTGTTGGTAATGGTTGCCTTAACGCGTAACGTATTGAATCGGTTAGACTCGATTGCTGTAACCTTTCAATACCAGAAGAACATTTCTTCACTAGAAAATATTCAAATCTTTTATCAAATTCTTTAGCAATAATTATATTTCTTTCTTTTTCAATTGAAGCAGTAGTTCTCGCTTTGCTATTAATGTTACTTGGGTTCTTAGTTATATTTTTATAATTGCAAGCACTAGGGTTTTGTGATGTACTTTCGTTATTGGAAGCATTTGTATTATTTTTAGAAATTCGAAATGCCGGACTACGTTTTATACTGCTTCGCTTTATAGGATCACTGGTTTGGCGTAATAGTTTAGACTCTTTAGATTCATTAAATAATTTTGTATACCTTTCTTTTGCCAAAAATACTTCATTTACCGATTTAACATCTTCTATTAAAGTAGTACTGTTAACTTTTCCTGGAGTTATAAATGATTCTGGCTTACTAAATAAATCATGTGTAGTTTTAGATCTTTCAACTATACCAGTCTTTGTAAGTAAAATTTTTTTTGGAACATTTACATTTAAAAAGTCCAATCTGTCTAGACTTTCAAATTGATTTTTAATAGCATTTACTCTTCCACTAAAAAATATAAAATTGCAAAAACATTTATTAGGAAATTACCACCAAAAATGTAAATATAAAAAAAACTAATACAGTTTGTATATTAAAAATGGCAGCGTTCCGTAATCTCGGTTAAGTAAATCGGTTTTTCTTTTTTGTAATATCGTTTTTTAAAGAAAAATCTCGCTTTTAAAAACTTTTTTTTTTTAATTTTTTTGTAAAAAATAATAAAATGATAACAAAAAAAAATTAACCTTAAATTCTTATTAATTATAATAAAAAACTTATAAAGATAAATGTAGCTTCATTATTATCACAAAAAAAAAACTCTTGATGAAAAAAACCAAGTTTTAAAAAAAGCACATTTCCAAAACCACGCAATCCTATATACTGAGTTTTAGAAAAAGTATATATAAAAATAAATTGATAATATTTTAGGTACATACTTTATTTATTTCATCAGTTCATTATTAATTATAAACAATAATGAAATACATATTTAGAATAAAAGCTCAATGCAATCAAGAAAATATGAATACTAATTGTGTTTAACGTTTAACCTTGAAAATATATGCCTAAGTGTCGGGTTTTTAAAAATAAGAGTTTTTTACTGAAGTCCTAATAGCCCTTGAATAGGGAAAGTTCCGAAATTTATTCTGAGTCAACTTTTACAACACCCGTGTTAAAAAGTTACCAAATCTTTGAAAAAATTAAGAAAATAAAAAATACAAAACAGAATAATATTGAAAAAAAATAAATAACAGTAAAAACATTAAAAAAATATATCTTGTTATTAAAATACAAGGACATAGCTAAAAATAACAAATTCAAAATTGTAAATTCAAACGAGATATGAAAAAACCCAAGCATTTTTTCAAAAAGCAAGCATTTCAAGAAGGCACATTTTAAAAATTAAACAATGTTCCATAATAAGTTTTTGGTAATAAGTATATTGAAAAAAGTTAATAATAATTTTGAATTTTGTTAGAAATATATTACAAAGGAAAAATTGTAAAATTTTAAGAGACACTTTCTTCAATTTTAAGAACTCACGTTGTTTGACATCTAATTTTTGTTTATTACTTCACAAAAATTTTGGGTAGTAATTCAAGTTACAAGTTTTTAAAAATAGTTTTAAAAAAAGTTTTTGACCCCTTACAGCTCTATTCATTTAGGTACTTATACTTATTTTTAAGTTCTATGGGACATTATTAAAAGAGGGGAACACACTAAATGGAAGCATTTTCCACATCTTAGCAGTCCTCACGACAAATGAGTTTCTATAACCAGTTTTAAACCATCTTGGAATTCCGCAGTATAGAAATGAGCACTTACTGCTCCTCTGGTGTTACGTTGGAATTGTTTAAGAGGAGGCATAATTGACTTTAGTTCAATAGAACAAGTGTCATTACCTACAAGATATCTATAAAACAGAGAAATCGCTCCAATATTTCGACGAGAGTTAAGAGGAGTTGTTTTTTGTTTTTTAGGGTCACCTATTAGACGTAAGGCACGATTTTGAATTTTGTCTAGGTAATTCAAAGAAGTTTGGCATGCGCCAGCCTAAGTGTGAGAGTTATACTCCATCTTAGGTCGAATATAAGCTTTATAGATATTAGACAGATCCTTAGCAGAGAAATATGTTTTGCAACGTTAAAGAAAACCCATACATTCTTAGCTGTATCAAAAATATGCTAATTCCACAGCATTTTTTGATTTAGCTGCAAACCTAAAATGCTTAGATTGTCTGATCGTTTACTATTTTCATTTTGGAATCGCAAAATTAGGTTAAACTGATTTCTCATGCAGGAAATCAGGCAGTTTTGAGTTTTTGAAGTATTAAACTCAACTCTTTTACTTTTACCACAATCAGCTATTTTGGCTATATCATGGTTAAAGAAACCAACCATGATATTTCTTTTTAAACTGATTGCGGAAGGTGTGACATTAGATTTCTTAAGGAAATCGCAGGATACCACTAGAGTGCTGTCGTCGGCGAAGCTATGGATTGAATTGAGATTAACAGAAACATTGTATTTTTCTGGGTTTGAAGCCAAGAACAAGTTCAAAAGGTGTTCAGGTCTGGAATTCGAGTTGGGCTCTTTACAAGTTAAGAAAGCTGAAATAAATTGGAAAATAGTTCAACCTGTTTGCCTTCCGGGCTATTATGACTTGAGAAATGGAGCCAGTTAAAATGGAGCCAGGACATTAAAATCATCTGCGACAGCTATCTCATATTCAGGATTCTTTTCCAGAATTTTATTGATAATGTTGGATAATTCTTCAATGGCCACAGTAGTTTCCACCTCACTGGTTTTGGAGATCCATATAAAAAAACAGAAAAATATTCAAACATTTTCAACACGGAGATATGAAAAATCGGTTTGGAGCTCTTAAGATCATGAACGGTGATAAAAGCAACATTAGATCGTTTATATAAAGCGACTCCTCGATGAGGGATGAAAAGCGAAACAAGTGTATAGCCGTTGATATTATAAAAGTATCATCACCTGGTTTTTCTGGGTTAAGATGGGCTTCACTTTTCATCCCTCATCAAGGAATAGCTTTATATAATCAATCTAATGTTGCTTTTAACACCCTTCATGGGCTTTAACTGAATGAAAATTACATGCTAATTCAAATAATTTTAATTATATTACTAAATTGTAATAGTAAATTTTACTCGATTGAAACAACTTGCGGGCGGAAAAGGAGGGAAATTTTAAAATATTAATTATTAAAAGTTGCTTCACACATTGAACATACACAATAATTAAAGCATAACAAAAAAAAAAGTATATTGAGTGAGAAAAAATTAAAATCAAATAAACCATAATAATAATAATATTGCCACCACCAAAATGGTGGGGAACATTACAAACGAAAACCCAAATACAACAGTTTTTAATACCTTATTGTACCCAGAGAATGTTCGCAAAATTCAATTCACCACTAAATTAGTGCGGACACAAACCTTTTCAAAACATTATTTTTCTTTATCCCACATTATTCTATTAAAGTAGAGTCAAAAATTATACAGATATAGATAAAGCAAGTAGAACAAAAAATGTCAATAAGAATTCTCTTAATTTTTTCTTAAAACCATTGCCCCATATGCTATCTCTTTCTCACTAATGCTTTTTTGCACTATTCTATTCTATAGCCTTTATAGTTTTTCTAGGTATCAAAAAATATGTGGAATATGTATCAAATATAAAAATAATAAGATTATTAAATTTTAATGATGAAATACAAGCTCATATAAAAAAATTTTAAAAATAAACTCTGTTTACTTTTATTTTTTATTATTTTTTTCAAATAAAACTTATTTACTAGTTATAATTTAGAATTTTGATTTTGTATCAAACCATTTAACCAAGTACCAAACTATTAATATCGTCGTACAATATTTGAGTTATTTTTTTTTTTTTTATGAAGATGTGTATGTAAATGAATGCAATATTGCCATATCATTTGCATGATTAAAAAATTAATTTTTTTTTTTTTAATTTAAGTTTTAAAAACTTCAATATTTAAAAAAAAAAATCTAAATCACGCTCTAAATCATAAAATAAAATTAAAAAATATATTTTATAAATTTATAACTGAATAGTAGTTTTAGGAATTTTAACAAATAATTTTCGTTGTTGTATTAATATTTTACATTTTAAATTATAATATTTATATAATATAAGTTATATTATAATATGAATTATAATTAAATTATAATATAAGTTATACTTTATATATTTTATATATTCAAAAAATAATTTCCAAATCTTACATAACTTTAAGAAAAAGTATTTCTTTAAAGTTTTTATGTGTAAGTTTATAAAATCTTATATGTTGATAAATCAGGAAATTACATTAGTCTTTCAATATGGCAACACCAAAAATTATATAAGCTTTTTAATATACAATATGATCAATAGACGTGTTGATCAAGTCAAGTGTATTGAAATGTATGTTTGTATTCATTTACATATGTGTTTATATTTTAATATGATTTTATGTTAAAACGAGGAAGATTGTAGTAGTGTAGACTCTGTCAACTCTGGGATACCCGTATGACCGTTATATAAACATTATATCATTATTATAAACATTAATTACTTTTGACAAAATTTCAGACACGCAGCTTTAATAGGTACAGAGAAATGCTCATTTGAAAAAAGAAGTTGTATGGCAGCTACCCGAACCCATGGACCAATATGGCTAGATTTAAATAACGATGACAGCTATAGCAAAAAAACGAATTTATGAAAATTTGAAGATCCTAGCTTCTTAAGTTTTTGAGTTATCATGCGGACGGACGGACATACATAGCTATATCGATTTATTTTTCGATTCTGATCCGATCCATACACTTGAATCTATATCTACCCCCTCTTCTTCTTTGCGTCTTTGCGTCACAAACGTAATGGCAAATTTATTATACCCTTTGACCTACAGTCATACGGGATAAAAAAACACTGAAAGATGGTGTACGTAATTTTTTCATTGTATTATTTTCAATGGCTGGTGTTTTATATTTTAACCCTTGGTGGCTTGCCGTTTCATTGTGAAATTATCTATTAAATTGCGGTTTCTAGTTTCAAAGGGGTTAAAAAGTTAAAGCCAAAAAGTTATAAAAGAAAAATTCAAATTTGAGCAGTAAGTTGTCGTTTTATTTTCATAAATTATTAATTTCTCAACAAATTTTTAGTAGATTAGGTTTTCAATACTTTATACAAAGCCATAAAATTAAAATTTTACTCTAATTTATCTTTTCATTCATTTAAAATGTTTAAAAATTTCTAATTTATCTTAGAACAGGTGGATCAGCTTTTGTTAAACAATGAAAAATATTAAATAATTTATTTTTGTTTATTTTATTACATATTTAATTTGGTTATGTTTTACTAGAATTATAGATTTACGTTTGTTTTATTCTTATAGTTTTATGCAACATAGTAGCTACATGTTTATAATTTTTTTAATTTAATTTTTTTAAAGGGTTTTTTATGCCAAATTGAACGTTATTCATTTTATTTATTATATAACTTCAATTCGGCTTTTTCTCTTTTCTAAAAATATAAAATTAAAATTGAATTTTTAAATTGATAGTGTTTTTATTTTTTAATTAAACCAAATTTTCCAGATATTATTTTACTTTTCCCATCTCATCTATTTAATTTTATTTCTCAACAAGTATTCAATTTTATATACGATGTACGGAATTTTAATTGTACACACTAAATAATCCAATTTTCATTCTGCTAAAGTTCCTAAATTTAGTCTATTCTAAAAAATTCATTTGAAAGCAAAAAACAAATTCGTTTGTCTGCTCTTATTATTTCTATATTATTTCAATACGTAAAGAGGCAAAATGAATATTTTAAAAATATAAATTTGATTGAAAATTAGAAAAATAAATATTTATACATACATACATAATATAGTGTATTATTTATATTTGATTAGTTAAGCCAGTAGTTAAATATATGTATATACATTGGCATTTGGTTTTATCAGTATTATATTGAAACACACAAACTCATTAAAAAATAAAATGAATTTACCAACTCTAAACTTTTTTTTACTATTTTTTTCTTTTTTTTTTTAAGAAAATAATAATAATATAAAACAATGTGTAGGATGAGAAAGGTATATGTTTTTACAAATGTATAATATCGTTTTTTCTCTTTCGTGGGGCATTGGATTTCACAAAATATAGTGAGAGATTTTTTGTTCTACTTGCTTTATCTATGTATAATTTTTGGTAGAGTATGGGATAGAGAATTATGGTTAGTTAGCGTGCATTACTATATTCAAGTTTTGACAAATTACAATGTAAACAAAAATCAAATTTAATTACCGATTAAAATTTAAAGCTGGTGGAGACAAAAAAAAAACAAAGTTAATTAAATTAAATAAACTAAAAAAATAAAAAAGATTAAAAATAGTGAAAAATTTAATTAATTCAATTTTAAACGAATATTTTAATTGTAAACAATTTTTTTTTATAAATTAAATTAAATGCTAAGTTAAGAGTTAAGAAAAAAGAAAACAAAAAAATTATTAATGTAATATCTAAATAAACAGTGATTCAATTTTTGCAATTAAGCGTTTTTAACAGAAAATCAAATTTAAATTATTTGAATTATTTACGGAAAAAAAATTAAAGTTTAATTATAAAAGTTTATTGTTGGATGAATTGATGTTCCCACCGCATCTAATGTTGTATGAATAAGATCAAAACAAAATCTCTGGTTAAATGGCTGCCACAGCTAGATATCCAGTTGTTGATTGTTATTTTTTTTTTTTGTGTTTTAGTTAATTTTTTCTTATTTTATTTGGTATATCAAAATTAGTTAAGCTCATTTAATTTATCAAATTTGAAATTAATAGTAGTTGTATTAATTAAATTACAATCAAAGTTAATTTTAAAAAATTATTTAAAATTATAAATAACCCTAGGTAATTATAAGTTTTAACGATTTCGATCCTTTTGTTGCTATACAAAAAATTACTATATTCAATGTTTTTATTTTTAAATTAAAATTTTTGTTTTTTTGTAGTTTAGTAGTAGAAGATGATGTTTCAACCATTCGTCTATTACTTTAAGAGCTTGGTTCACCGAATTTTTTAGAGAAGTATTTCGTGATCTACGCAGTCGAAGGCCTTTTGCAGGTCAAGAAAGAGACAATCGACATATTGTTTTCCATCAATGTTCTAATGAAATTGAAAAAACTTATGAGGCTATTGTATTAGATGTCTTTTCGAATCCATATTGTTCAAATGTATTGGGTGTAATAAAAGCTATCTTGAGAAATACTTTCCTTTTGTGGAAAAATAGGTTTAAAAAATTTTTATAAACTTAGCGAACGCCGTTGTCATAACCCGTTGTGGCAAATGATCAAAACGAAGTTAAAATGTATTTTTTTATGAAATTATCCAGAAATACATAATTTATCGGATTTGTAGGTGTATTTATATAGCTAGTAAGATTGACGAAAAACATTAATATTTTCTATTAATCGACAATTTCTTTTTTGTTGTTTATAGTACATACAAATAACGTACTCAAGATATTTAATAATAGAGTTATCAGATGATTCTTTATTGAACATTAATCTTTAATATAAATTCCAGAGTTTCTTACTATCATTTGAACTTTTCCATATTTCATTAAAGCAATATTGGGTCATAGCTTGTAGAACTAGTTTTTCTACTTTTTTTATAATCATAAAGTAACGGAACGAGCGCATCATGCCGATATTTTTTTTGTATTTTGGTAACGAATCAATTTAAATTTTGATTTCGTATAAATTCATAAATATTTGTGTCATTAATAAAAACATTAATCCTTGGAAAATCATAAGTTTGGTCCAAATATTATTCGTAAGTTTGGTCCAAATAAATTGGCTGCATCAACAAATCCTAGTTACCTTAGTAAGTTTATAAAAAATATATTTAAGTTAAATAATATTAAAATACAAATAACTAACATTACTCCTAAGAATCTGAGATTTAAACCTATATATAGGCCCTTTGAAGTTATGGTACTCAAGTTCAAAATTTGTGAAATAATGAATTACAAAACATGGGAAAAAGGTACTATAATAAAAAATTTCATAGACAATAGAAATATTTTCAACACATTTTAAAACATAATAATAAGCGTCCTACTCACCAAAAACCAACTCTTTTAAATCCGTTTGCCGTTCATTTTAATAATCACACAAAAAAGAAAGTTAAAAGTCTTGTTGTTGAAGCTAAAAAAAAAAATTTTTCTGATGAATTTAATAGGGATCCGGGAAATAGTAAAAAACTGTGGGACTTATATAAAAAAGTTATGTTTAAGATTAAGATTCTTTGAATTCCTCTAGTTATATTAAAGTATTAAAACATAACAATCAAATTATTTCTAGCAAACTAATGATAATGAATCAATGAATAATTTTTTCATAAATCTTTCAGACCAGCTTAACATTTCTGCATTTGCTGTAAACTATGACTATTTGAATTAATTTTCATCAAACATTTATTTAAGCTTTAATCTGAGTCCAACGAATATTGAAGAAATTTTGGAAACGATCAAAATGTTCAAACGCAGCAAGTGATTATGACAACATTTTATTAAAAAATAATCAGAATCCTTAGCTCCGCTTTTAGTCAAATTTATTAATATTCCATTTAAAAATTCAACTTTACCGGAAAGCTTAAAAACTGGGATTATAACTCCCTTATTAAAAAGCGGCTGCGTAACTCAAAGAACAAATTACCTGCCCATTTCAAATGTAAGTGCGTTTTTGCATTTTTGAAATAGTTATTAAGAATAGAATTAGCTTATCTTAAAAGTAATAATATTTTACCTGCAGAACAATATGGGTTTAAAAAGAACTCCAATACCACTGCGGTGTGTCTATATCTAACAGATTTTGTTACTAAAAACATAGACAGTGGTAGATATGTTGCATGCATTTTTTAGACTTACAAAAAGCATTTGACTGCGTAGACCATAATATTCTAAATTATAAACTTAAAAAAATAAACTCATCATCAAATTAAATTTTTCAAAACATATCTGCTTAATCGGACAAACAAAAAATGTAGACTCATATTCGTATTCCTCATATTCTGAATTTTTCGAGATATACTAGCATGTTACATCGTATATGAATAAGGATAATTCATTTATAATTTTTGGGGACTTTAATCGTCCTTCTTTATCTTTTATTGCTGACGAATTTGATAATTTGTTACTACCAATCAACTTTCAGGACTGAATAGATTTCGATCTTAATAATGTACTTTATGGTAATGACTTACACCAAATTATCAGCTTTCCGAATAATTATTACAAGTAATTAGATCTTCTATTCACGAATGCATATAATAAAGTGGTGGTAAAGCTCGCTGATGATTCAGAAAACCTTTTTACTAACACTCCTCATCATAACGCAATCATCTTCTAATTTTTCACTGTTATACCACTTTTTACCAAATCTTACAACAATATTTTTGTATTTGACTTCTTTAATGCTTATTATCAAAGTATCAATAATGCTTTATCAGTCATCAGTTGAAACGACCTGTTCACCGAACAGGATATTGACTTAATGATCTCTCAATTCTATTCAATGCTATATGAGATAATTAACTCCTTTGTTCTAAAATTCCTTAACTCCTTTGTTCCTAAAATTACTAAACAAAACGAACATCAACATGGATTCAGAAAAGGTCGTTTCACAACAACAAACCTTTAGTTTACTCTTTTGAAATCCTTAATGAAATGGAAAATGGACACAAAGTTAGTGCTATTTAAACGAACTTTAGCAAAGTATTTGATCGTGTTAACCACAAAATTCTACTAAACAAATTGGCAGCTTTAGGTATTTCGGGTTCTTTTCTTTACTGGATATTCTACTATATTACAAATAAATTGCAAAATATCAAATTTTAAGGATTTTTGTTGGACTCAATTAATGTTACATCTGGAGTACCGAAAAGCAACCACTTAGGTCCACTCTTTTTTAATATATTTATTTCCGATCTTTCTGGTAAACTTTTTGGTGTGTCACATGTTGCATTTGCTGATGATCTCAAGATTTATCATTTCATTAAAAATATTATAATGATGCACTACTGATGTTGCACTACATCAGACAAATTTAAATTATCTACAAGAATGGTGCTTCTTTAATAAGTTAGAACTAAACATTGAAAAATGCAAGGTTATAAGTTTTTCACGTAAGAGATCTACCATTTCTTTCGGTGAAAATAAATAATGTAAACCTTGAAAAGGCTAAAAGTATTACCGCTTTAGGGATTCTGTTGGATGATAAACTGCACTTCCATCTTCATTATGAGTAAACGTTTTTTAGGGCAAACAAAATGGTTGGTTTTATAAACAGAAGATCTAAAGAATTCAGCAACATTTCTGTAACTAAAGCTCTTTATTTTTCCTTAGTGCGACCTATTCTTGAATATGGTAAAATTGTGTGGGATCCCGCATTTCAAATACATTCTGATAAAATAGAAAGCAATTTCTCTTATTTGATTTGAGAAATCAATATAATCCTAGAGATTTTTCAATTCTGCCTAGCTATCTCGTAAGACTTAATTCATTAAATAGGTATCTTAACTTTATGCTCACGCAGGCAAATTCTTTCTTCCTGCTTGACTTTTAACGTCTTAAGAAAAAACACTGACGTTCAGTTTTTAGCAGATAATTTTAAAATAAACAATGGGGAGAAATACGAGAACCACAAAATATTTAATTGAAAATACTCATAGAACTGAATATGAAAAAAATGAACCAATGAACAGATGTTGCATTACATTCAATAAACACAGTAATTTTTTTCACCACAAATTTCTAGATACACTTTGAAACGTAAATATTACACTTCAAGTTTACATTATTTTATAATTTAGTTACGTTTTTAACTTTATAATTGCATTTTAATTGTGTTTTACACTAAAAGTGCCAATTTCTGTATAATAACTTACCCTAAAATTATTAAAAAAAAGGCATTTTATAATGATTTTGTAGACACAAAAATAACAATCCGGTTTAACGTACAATATACATGGTGTAAATGCAGGGGCGGATAAACCCTAGGTGCAATGGATCCGCCGCATCCAGCGCCAAAATTAAAAAGGCGCTAAAATTTTAAACAAATACTGGAAACAAAGAGCGCTTTTTCATTTAATTTCGAGCGCCTTTTCATTTTTATTTTCTTTTCATTTTTAAGGAACATTTTTTAGACTTTCTCTTAAAGTTCTCTTATAAATTCTCTTATGTATAAATATGAATGCGCCTAATTTTTTTTTTAATAAACATAATACATATTGGTACCTAGAGTTAAATAGTCAAAGGAGTGCTCCACCTTCACTAGCTCTTCATCTACATTTTACATTAACAAATAACTCTAACATTTGTTGAAGTAAATAATGAAGCAAAAAATATGGTTGATCTCTTAGAAAGCGAAGCAAATTTCCCTCATCCAAGTCAAATACGAATTAGTCGTAAAGCAAGACTTTTTGAATATGAATCACAAGATGACGTAATATTAGATCCTCAACAAAATTTTAATTACTTCGTTAATTTACTTCGTTATTGATGTTGTTATAAATTCACTAGAAGAAAGATTTATTCAAATGGAGAAACACAATAATACATTTGAATTTTTATATAATTTATTTGCATTATACATGCATTAAAGAGATTATATTATAAATTTCTGTAAAGATTTACAATTGTTTTTGACGGATTCATTGGATAGCGATATTGATGCTCTAGAAATTTTAAATTGTCTAAGCATACAAAACATGGAAGATATTTTTCCAAATTTATCTATAGCTATTAGGATCCTGCTTACATTACCAGTAACAGTAGCAAGCGCTGAAAAGAGCTTCTCTAAATTAAAAATAATTAAAAATTATTTGAGATCAAGTATGAGCCAGCAGAGATTAGTTGGCTTGGCTCTTATATCAATCGAATCCGAAATTTCTGGTTCCTTAGAATACGACAAATTGATAAAAGAGTTTGCCGAAATTAAAGCAAGGAAAGTGAATATATGATTTATTTTTATCTTTTAATTTTTTGATATGTCTATGAATGTTATTTTTATTCTAATAATTTATTTTACTTTTAGAAAATGTGAATTATTTAAATTATATTATTTTCTTTTATGGTGTGTTCTTTTAAGTAAATGTATAATCAATTTAATATACGTCTTATACATAATTATAATTACAACAGCATTTTCTATTGAATTTTTTTAAATATTTTTGAATATTGAGAACAGATTTAATATTTTTTTTTTACAAGTATCCATATAAGTTAGACAATAGTATAACGTCGATTGCAATTGAAAGTTACTACATTTTTATATTTCATTATATTCTATACATTAAGTAATGAAGGCGCCATTTACCTAATCTGCACCCGGCGCTGAAATCCCTCGATCCGGCGCTGTGTTTATATTATTTTAAGAATGCAATAAAGTAATTTTTTTAAAAGGTATTTTTTCTTTCTACCAATTTAACAAATTTATTAAATTTCACTTGTTTCAAATCATGATTAATAATAGATGCGCAGAGATGTTAATTCTTTAACAAGTGATTAAAATAAACCGAGGATTTTTAAAAAGCACATTTTCAAACTTGTATAGGGTTTCTAACTGACTATTTGATCATTTATTTTTATAAAGATATATTTAAAAATAAATGATATTATAATAGTTATTTCATCAATTTAATAATTATGAATAATAGTGAAATAAATAGATACATAGAATATAATCCCAATGCACTCAAGAAAACCTGTTAACAAGTGAGAAATATAATGTTGGAGTTTCAATGTTAACGTTTAATTTTGGAAAAGCATAAAAGTTTTAAATTTGAAGACCTAGTAGCTCTTCAATGCGAAAGGTTCCCAAATTTGTGCTTACCAAAATTACGATGGATCTGCCCACTCCCTCTTGTCCCCACCTTTCCATTTTTTTTAAGTTCTAGGAAGTCAATTGTGAACTCCCCAAAACTTGGAGTTTTTTGCTAGATTTTTATTATCTAAACTAGGAGACCATTTCTTTAATTTAAAGAACTCCTTTTAAATTTAAGAAAAAACTTTAACATATGTTGAAATATAATTCTGAAGGTTCAAATTTTGTATATTTGTAAAAAAAAATGTATACAGGTATTCAAGTTACAGGTGTTTAAAAATAAAATTTTGTTTAGACTCCTACTAATATCTGAGTATTAACTTCTCCCAAAATTTCAAGACTCTAGCTTTTTTTTTTTTATTTCATTTAATTTCAGATAACTTTACAATATATATAAAATTATGTATAAGAATGTATTTAATTAAAACTACAATCTAATAAATTATATAATTATAATTAATTTTAGTTTAAATATAATTATTTTGAATACTCTAATTTTACTTATTTCCAATTTTTAATTTCTAAAGTTTTTTATATATTTTTTAAGTTTTCTATTAAATATTACCAAAGATTGACTTCTCCTAATGTTTAGTGGTAATGAATTAAAAATTTTAATAGCACTACATTTTAAACTTTTTGTTTCTTTGTGGTTCTAGCTTTAGGTATTTCAATATTCTTTTTATTTCTAGTATTATATTTATGTACATTTTGTCTATTTATTAAATTTAAATTAGATTTAATATTACTATTTATTACTTTATAAATATATTTACCTTTTTCAAAAAAGATTAATTGGTTAATATCTAATTCATTTGTTTTTTTATACAAATACTTAGTACTAGTTCTGTAATTATATTTGTAAAGAATTTTAAGCGCTTTATTCATTAAAATACCAATTTGATCAATATGGAAATTTGAGCACTGGCTCCAACTACATATATTATACCTTATTCTTGATAGTATATGACTATTATAGGTAAGCTTGGCTGCATGCTGGGGAATACCGCCACATCTTTTTATAGCATAACTTTTTTTTCACGTTTTTGATATGATTGTCCCATTTCAAGTTATCATCAATTATTATTCCCTTATCTAATCTTTCAATAATTGTTTCCCTTATTTTAAGAGTAATATTTTCGCTATTTTTTCTTTGTGTTTGAAATAACAAATAGTTGATTTTTTTAGCCTTTATGCAGAGTTCATTGTAATCTAGCCCATTACACATCGCATTTAGATCCTTATTTAGTATATTTTCCAGTTCTTGTACTGTTCTAACTTTAGCAATGATATTAGTATCATCTGCATAAACGTTATAATTTGAAATAAAATTATTTTTCGGCATATTCATTATATATAAAAGATACAACAGCGGTCCTAGCAGTGAGCCTTGTGGTACACCTGTTTATATAATAAGTTCATCGCTAAGCACTTCGTTCATTTTAACACACTGAGTCCTATTTGTTAAGTAACTGCTTAATAAAAGATTACTAGTACCTCTTATACCCAATATATCTAAAAAGCTAATCAGTCTGCGATGATTTACCACATCAAAAGCTTTCGTAAGATCAATAAATACTGCACCGACGAAATATCCTTCATCAAGTGAAAATCGTTTTTGAAATAAAATTTCTTATCCTTATATTAATTACTTTTTCATATACTTTGGATATTGAGTTCAGGATAGAAATTGGTCTATAGTTACCACATCCATCTTTAGATCCACTTTTATGAATTGGCACTATCTACGCTTTTTTTAATGAATCAGGGAATACTCCTTCTTCAAGGCATTTATTTATCAATGTTGCCAATGTTTTTTTGATAATATTAACTAATTCCTGTATCTTTTACCGTTATATTATCTAATCCTGGGGCTGCATTTCTGTTTAACTTCATAATAATTTGATAAATCTCTGTTTCAGTAACAGGTCTATGAAATAATGTTTTATTATTTCTTATGTGTTCTCTAGTTACTATATTATTTTTTTTTTTATTCCTTTCATAATAGATTCTCCTACTTCATTAAAAAATTCATTTAACGTGTTTGCCGTTTCGTTTTCATCCTTTGTCCTTTCTCCACTTTTTTTTACAATGCTTGTTATATGTTCTGAAATATCCTTATTAGTATTCCTTATAGTATTATTTAACACTCTCCATAATTTCCTAGAATCACTTCCAGCATTTTCAATACTTTTATTGATATGGTTTTTCTTAGCCTCTTTTATTTTTTTATCGACCTTTTTCTTACATAGAATATATTTTATCTTTTTATCTCTGTTATTTGGATCTCTTTTATGGCTATCGTATAGTGATTTTCTAATTTTTAATTCTTTATATAGCGACGGTATTATCCATGCATTATTCCTAGTTCTAACCGACATTGAATTTGTACATAAAACTTTAGCTTCTTGTATTATTTTTGTTAACGTGTCTATTTCTAATACGCTAGTGTTTTCTATTTTATTATTTACAATTTGAGACATCAGGTTATAATCAGTTTTACTAATAGTGTGCTTCTTCATTGGCATTTTAGATAATAGATTATAATTTTTGTTACTCGAATTTTCAGCACTATTTTTATTTTATCTTTTATATCTATCATACTAGCAGAATTACTTATATTATTGTATACATTTTTTTTTGTACTATTACTAATTTCATTACCATTATTAATCTTAACACTAATACTATCATTATTTTTGTTTTTATTAGCAATATCATTATTAATATTATTAGAACTATTACTATCATTAATGTTATTATTGTTTTTAAACTTAGAATTATTATTATCATTATCGGTATTGGGATTGATATCAGCATAGTTGATACAGGAAGAAACACTTGTGTTATCTGTATTTAAGTTGTTATCTTTCACTTCTAACTCTTTTCATTGCTAGTATCCAATTTTTTCCTTTAACATATTTAATTTGTTCTGATACACTGGGCATAATATACTTAAGGTTTTGTGATTAACATCTAAACCCAAACAGAATTTTTCATTAGATTTTACACAATTTATACACTTATTGATTTCTTCTTTTTGGCATTCACTGATTTTGTGTTTTCCGTGACACTTCAAACAAATTTCAGTGTTTGTGCAGTCAACTGATTTATGGTTGAAACCTTTACATTTAAAACACCTTGGTACGTTTATCGCATCAAACACTTTGCACCTTTCCCATCCTATACATAGCTTCTCACTAGCGATTATTTTTGGAAATGATTCCTTATCAACTTCCAATATTACGTTAAACATTTCCTTGCCATATTTGTTTACATTAAATACTTTAACTACTTTCATTTCGCTCCTTTCCAAAAAGGCGTTTTGTTTTTTAAGCTTCTCTAATATATCTTCCTTACTCAATTCATTGTTCATATGCACTATTTCTATTTTGGGTTTGATAGTCACTGGTATTTTTATGTCATAATCTTCCTTCATTGTTTCTTCTAATACATTTTTGATATTATTCCGATCTTCTGTTGTCGCCGTTTCAATTAATATCATTCCATTACTTTTGTTTTCGATATTTTTAATTTTCAAATTTTTTGGATCTACATTAGTATTTAGATCACTTTTCGTTTTTTCACTTTTTTGTTTGTTTTTAGGTTTGATTATCAAAGGTAATTCTTTTTTCACTGTTAAATTACCACAAGTTTTATTATTTTTTACAATATCAGAAAATGACACCGTTTGACCCACATTCAAATTTTTATTTTTTTCATTTTTATCATTTAATTTTGTGCAAAGCTCATCATTTTTTTTCATTGCATTAATGAATGATTTATTAACCTTTTCACTTTCTGTTTTAAAAACTTCGGTAATTTTTTCCATTTTCTGAATTTCTTTTTGTTGACTAGTTTTGATTTTTTCAAGCCGTAATCTGTAATTTATTTCCATCGCTTTAAATAAATCGATCACTTCTTTTTCATTGTTCTTAATTGCCCTTTCAAAATCCTCTTTATATTCTTTCAAATAATCACTATTTTTTTTTGCGACCGCTCGTTCCATATTTTGTACAATTAAGTCCACTTTTTGGATGTACTGTACACAATCGTCACATATGAACTTTATATTCTTATTCGCAAACATTATATTTATTATAGACTGATCTACCCCAGAACATTTTAGCGCCTCATAAAAAAATTTTTTGCATACTCCTGCACATTCAATCCCCGTTTCACCTTTTTTTTTTATTATTTATTATTATTATTTTTATTTTTTATTATTTATTACCGCTGACACGTAATTTTTCGTTATCGTGTAATAATTATATTATAATCGATAAAGAAAATAAAACACGTCCGTACTGTATTGTAGTTTAAATTAAAACCTGAAGCTTAAACCGTTCAGATGATATGTGTAGCCCAAAATTTTGCAAAAATAGAGTTTTGCGTAATGTTTAATTTTAGTACCGTATGGCAACCCTAAACATTTCCCTTTTAAAAATTTATAAAGTTTATAAAACCAGCTATCGTTTGCCATTTTCAAATTGAAAATATATCTAACAGAACTCTTTTTATAACAATTTAAATATAGGGCTTTTTGCAACTTTGGGGGGCTGTAGCCCGGTAACAGGTGGGGCTACAAATTATTTTTTTTGCAATACCAACCCATGGTTAAAATTTCTTTACTCTATTTCAAACGGTTTAAAAGTTTTTGTAAACATACGGACGGAAAGACAGAGTGAAGGTACATTTTTACAAAATTTTTTGAAAACGTGCTTAAAAGTAGTTTTGTTGCAATAGGTTAAGGGAACTATAAAAAAAATGTTTAAGATGTTATATTTTGGGTCAAAGCAGTACTTCGAAGAAATGGGCATAATTCGCTGCCAAAATGTTTCTTGCCAATTGTCGGGTCAACATGCATTTACAAATTCACTGTTGGGCCGATATGGGTTACTAAATTTAAAGTCTGTTAATAGAGTCAGCTCAATTCTCAAATATCTTCACTTATACTAAATTTGAAGTCAATCGGTCAAATCGTATGAAATTTAGAGTAAAGTAACGAAAACCCTTAAAAAAGCCGTTATGGGTTAACCAAACTCGACCAAAATTGTTTTGTGACTTTCTTTTTAACTTCAGTACTTCGCAAAATTGGACGTAATTTGCTTCCAAAAATTTTTTGACCAACCGTTGGGCCAATATGGCTTAACAAGTTTCAAATCTATCAATAGAGCCAACTCAATTCTCAAGCTTACGTATAGATCCATGATATGGACAATTCTGTTTTTACTCTTTGTATTACTTTCAAACATTATATTATGTGACTTACGTCTCATTAAATCAGCTGATTTGGATTTATAATATATCTTATACAAAAAAAAAAAATATTTTGTTTGTTTCTCCAGGGTTCATGTCAAAACCACTGTTCCCATTATCCTCAAATTCTACAGGAATAATTCTGGGAGCCCGGAGTGTGACATAGACTATATCAAGTTTTAAAAAGTCAACATTTTCCGATTCCACAACGGTTTTTTTCGTTATTTTTATGTCATGTCTAAAGGGTTTGCCCGTTTGACTTGAAATTTTACTCTTAGCTAACGAAATTGTATAGAACTGGCTGGAATATATACAAATTTACATGATAATTGGCTGAGCAAGTGTAGAGTCTATACGCAACAAAAAAACAAATAAACGTTCGCTTTTATTATGATTAAAATATAAATTCAAATTTTGACAAATTGCCCTCTTCCGGGCAATGATCACAATATATTAATTTTAATTTATAATATGTAAATATTCATAGTTGTAATTTTGTTAACCTATGAGTAAAAGTAGGATATAATTTCGCATTAAGTTAAGCAATTCTAATGTGAAATAAGTATGTAGTAATAATTTTCGTAGATTAAGAACTAAGAAAATTGAAATAATAAAAAATAAAATATTGTAAATATAGGTATAAAATTAGAATAATGCAAAAATGTGCATATTATTAAATGTTATAAATACTATAGATCTGCATGATTGCATTCAAAATCAAATCAAGACATTTTTTTATATGAATCTGTTGTACGCTATAACAAACTTTATTAATTAATAATATATGTGCATGCAATGATTTATTGAGTTCTGCAGATTAAGAACTAAGAAAATTGAAATAATAAAAAATAAAATATTGTAAATATAGGTATAAAATTAGAATAATGCAAAAATGTGCATATTATTAAATGTTATAAATACTATAGATCTGCATGATTGCATTCAAAATCAAATCAAGACATTTTTTTATATGAATATGTTGTACGCTATAACAAACTTTATTAATTAATAATTAAGATTTATTGAGTTCTGCAAAAATTTTTTTATTTTTTATTTTACGTGGATCGATGAGAATCTTCGAAAGATACAAACTGCCCCGTAGCAGAAGTGTACGCCGGATTCTTACCTACAAAACCTCCCTAATCTTATTAAAACTATTCGAACTGAATAACCATTAATTTTTTGCTATCTTTGGTTTGAGTATAGATTTTGTGCACTTTCCCTTAGGAAATCTGTACTTTATAACATTTTATCTAAAGGTCTTTTTCTTTTAAGCCTTCCTGTAATAATCTGATTATTTATTAACTGAGCAGCTTCAATATTTATATGCCCTTCTAGAAAAGTTTTATGCTTTATGCCATATCTACTTATTTCATCTATAGATAGATCACTTGTATAAAGCAAGTAAAAAATAGGACCTAAAATAATGCCTTAAGGCACACCTGCTTTTATTTCTCTTAATGTAGAGTACTAACTCTTCATCTTGTTTTATACTAAATAATCTATCTGACCAGCACAGTTCGAGTATCTCTACATATTGTAAAGGTATCAATCTCCTTAATTTATATATTAATCCTTCATGCCAAACTTTGTCAAACGCTTGTCCTACGTCTAGAAATATTGTAGAGCATATTTGCTTTTCTTCAAACACTTTTTCTATAATATTTGTTATTCTATGAACTTGGTCAATTGTTGCATGCTTGGATCTAAATCCAAACTGATGTTTTGGAAATAAATTTTTATTTTCTATAATTGGCTTTAGCCTTTAAAACAACAATTTTTCATAAAGTTTTGACATAATTGGTAGATATTGGCCTATAAGATTTTGCCTCATTTAATTGCTTCCCTGGCTTTGCTGTCATAATAACCTGTGCTACTTTCCAAGTGGTTGGAACATACTTCAGTTTTACTGCTGCATTTATGAGTTTTCTTAAAAATTTTAGAGCTTTTTGTGGAAGCTCTTTTACAATCTGAGCTGAAATAAGATCAAAACCTGGGCCTTTTCTTAACTTTAAAGTTTTTATTTCTTCATTAATTTCTTTTTGCGTAAATGGATTAATATTGTTCTCTTCTATTGTAACATCCTCCACTAAACAAAGATCTGAATTTATATCATTTGTTTTAATATGTTTTCTAAATGATCTGCAAATAATTCGGCTTTATCTTTATTTTCATTTGCCCAGTGCCGTCTCGTTTCATGAGCGGCGGGGCGTGCTTTATCGGCTTTTTTTACACTCTTCATTGCTTTCCACAACGAGTAATTTGATTCTTTTGTTGCCGTTAAACTTTTTATATAATTTTCATATGATACTGATTTTAGGATCTTAACATTTCTTTTAAGAGATTGTGATAATCTGATTAAAATCTTCTTATCATCAGCGTAACGTGATTGTTGACATCTACGTCTAGCCCTTCTTTTTCGTTTTATTAAATCAGTTATATCTGTAGGATAATTATTTGTGCTGACCTATACTCAATTATTTTTGTGTTATTCCAAGCAGCTTTTTAAATTATATAATTAAAGACTTCTAGTTCCAAATCTAATTGTTCTTTTGATTGTAAATTTATGTTTAAATTAATATTATTTGTGATTTTATACTTAAAGCTAAACCAGTCTGTGGTATTATTTGTCAGTGTGGGCTTATTTAGTTTTCTAGTTGTTTTTGTTTTTTCATTCAACTCTAGTATGACAGCAGAGTGATCAGAATCTAAGTCATGATTATCTGCTAAATTTATGAAGTTGCTTTTATTATTCTTTTGTTTTTAAAGATTTCCATTAGATCTGGAGCTTTGTTGGTGTCTATGGGCCAGTAAGTTGGTTTCCCAGGCGAATGATAGCAACTACCTAACTTTTGAATAGTTCTTCTTAGCTCTCTACCACTAGTTGAGGTTGTACTAGAACCCTAATCTGTATGTCTGGCATTGTAATCACCTCCTAGCAGAAATTTATGTCCGTGGGCATTTAGGAGTTCTTTAAAGATATTTTTCTAGTATAGCATTTTGGTGGACAATATACTGCACCAACATTAAGATCTTGTTTAGTAGATGAAGTTTGATTTCTTCAGATTCAATTTTGAATTCTTCATTATGTTAATAGTACCCTTTATTAGAATTACACTACCTCCTCTCGAATGATTACTAGGATGAACTGCCTTATAGCATTCATAACCAAAATTTTGTGTTTATTGTTAAATGTGTCTTTGATAGCAGACATATATCAATATTGTTAGATCTTAAGAACACTTCTAGTTCATGTTTTTTATTGACGACACCATGTCAGTTCCATGTTGCAATACGTATTTTATATAGACATTTTTTACAATTTTTTTAGGTGTTTCTTGATATTCATTATTGTTGCTCTTTTCTATTTTATTTAATCTTATGGAGATTTCGTTAACTTTTAGTAATAGATTTTGCATTATGTGCATCACTTCATTGTCATTGCGTTTAGGTTTCATAACCTTAATTTCTTTTTCCGTAATTTCTGTAGATTTTTCTTAGTTTTGCATCTTGTGCATCACTTCATTGTTATTACGTTTAGGTTTCATAACTTTTATTTGTTTTTCTGTTATAATGTTTTCCTTAATTTAAGTTTTTAGTGCTTGCGAGTATAAAACTCCATTCGCAACTTTACTGGATATAAATGGTGTAGTTTTTTTCGGTATTTTTGTTTCATTTCATTGATTGGGCTTGTGCTACCAAACAACCATGATAGCTTGCAGGGTGTACCTCGTTGCAGTTTGCACATATTGTCGCAGAACATAAGTTTTTAACATTATAAACTTAACATTAATATATTTTATAACAACTTTTATATATATTAACTAATTTTAATATTGTTTATTTCATAATTGTTTAACGTACATTTTTGCTTATGATGCACATTTCTTTGTAATATAATTTAATTGAACTTAACTTAATAAAATACCTTTAAAGTCATTGTACTGACCTACATTCATAATTTTAATTGTTTTAAAGTAAGTTAAATATTTGTTGTGTCAGCTAATTTCGTTGCATAATGTATAATTATTATGGAAATAAAAATTGTATTTAAAGACGTAATTTTAAGTAAAATATAATCATTAATAAATTTGAATTCTAAACTTAAATAAGTTTTTTGTTTATTTTTTGTGATTCAAACACATATGGCTTGGAAATTTTCTGTTTAACTACACTCTGCTGTCATATGATTTCCAGGACATTTTACACATTTAGCCTGTCTTTGGCAAAATTTTTGTGTATGTCCAAAACTCTGGGAGCCTTCCCAGACTTTCTTCTGAGAGCCTTAATTTTCACTTTCACGTGCTGTTTATATTCTATTTTGTATGTTTTATTTATTCCAATATTTATATTTTTAACTTTAGTTTTTTTAATTTTGTTTGTCACATCTAAATATTTAAAACTTTTATTAATAAGTTCTTTTTTAAAATCTTCTGGCTCACTTGATGGGTGAAGATTTCTTGCCAAAACCTAAATTGGTCTAGTCAGTTTATTTTCATATGTATGCCATTCCAACTTGGCTTTATTTATAGATTTTGTCAAAACTCTATATTCATTTTCGTTGTCTTCATTAATTTTTAACTGGTCATTATTCATTGACTTTAACATTTATATTTTCTTCTTTTATTATTTTTATAATATGAGAATAGTTATTTATATTGCTTAAAATTACCGGATGACGTTTATATTTTTTAGTGACCTTATCAATAGCGATTCCAAAGATGTGTTAACATTTGGGGACTCCGCTTTACGTTTCTTCGGATTTCTTTTTCTATTCAGAATCCAATCAGTGTTCTCTGATTAGTTCTTCTTCATCCGTTTCGTATGCAGTGATGAGCTGCCAAACATTTTACAACCGGTTCTATAAAACCAAAAACTAAAAATCGTTTTATTTCAATAAAATATCGTTTTATTTGAATAGATTTTTTTTTTATTTTAGTATGCGTTAGCATGTCAATGAAGGTTGTTCCACGTTAGTTATTCTCATGAAGGGTTTTTTTTAAACCTTAATTTATGAATGAAAAGTATACATTGCACTATATTTTTCTTTTACAGCTGTTAGATAAAATTCCAAAATTTATTATTTTATAAAAATTTTTTAATTTTTCTAACGGGAAGTATATCAAAACATAGAAGGACGGTGAAAAATTAAAATTTTTCATAAAAAATTTAAAAAATTGGTGCTTATTTAAAAAAAATTGAGAATTTCTCTCTCTATGCGATTGCCTGATAATAACCAGCTGTGGTTGTTTTTAAATATAGTGCCACCTAAACAAAATTAATTTGTTGATTCCTAATTAACAAACGGTTCTATAAACTACAAAAAATTTAACAACCGGTTCTATAGAACCGGTGCGAACCGACTACAGCTCATCACTGTTCGAATGTCACAATTTTAGTATTGTGGATACATTATGCACACTATTTATTTCATTTTTTAATTTTAAATTTTCTGCCTTATGACAGATTTCTTTTTGTAATTCTTTACACAAGATTTCCAACTCATTAATTCTGGAGTTTACGTCAGTATTACTTTCTTGTGATATCGGACTTTGAATTTTATTATTACCGTCGTGTGTTTTCTTTACATTACCTTCCTCAAACAATATTTTTTCTTTATTGCCCTCTTCGGTTTCCTTTCACCTTTTTTAGGCGGACTTCTTTGAACCTTCGAGCTCATAGCGAAGGGGTTTATTAATTTATCCAGATTATTAATATTATTATTATGAACCACTGGCGACTCATCTAAACGCTTTGAACGTTCAGCCAAGCAGCCGTGATCTCTGCAGACACTTGGTTAGATATCCCACCCGAATTTTTAATTTTATATAACATTATCTTTTATCTATTTAATGCTTTTTATACCTACAGCCAAGGTTTCTTACTGCCGCCTCTCTGGGATCAGTCGCAGACCAGGTAGCCGTCCATTAGCCGTCCATTGACGGAGTCGTTTCTGGATTTTTATTTGGATTTTAGTTGACTCGTACCACAAGCATACCTTACTGAGAGTATTTCTTTTCCCCTATTTTCCGGGGTAAATGTGCACAAATTAGCCCAATAATATGTTTATCTTATTCTATAATGTAATGAAAATAACTAAATATTTCATCCAACGCAACAAACTAACCAACGTTAAACACCACTTAAGATTTAATAAACTATTGGGTATGTTCTTTTACGTTTTTGCTAAACATTATATTTTAATATATTCAAAATGAGAGTCATCGACTAAACCTTGTTTAGTATAGACGTCTTTTCTATTCTACAATTTTTTCTTTTTTTTCTCTTGAATTTTTCTTCTATGTCTTTCTTCAGAAAATTGTGATATTTTTTTCTCTTTCTTTTTTTTCTTTGCCAAGTATACCATAAACATATAACCTAAAAATTAAATTCAATAAAAATATATTTCAAATATTCTAAAGTGCAAAGTGTAACCAACTGAGTGTATAAGTGAGTGAAAAGATGACAGGTGTCAGACTACGACGGTTCAAGACCAAAGAAAGGAAGAGGAACAGACTTCACAAACCATATTATTCCAAACTTGCCACAGGTAAATATAAAGCAAAACTGTCCTAAGCTCGTCGTTATAGAATCCACGGATAAGTACGTACCACTTTCTGCCTTTAGTCTTTGCCAAAAAAAAGGCTCTAGGTAGTATTAGTAAACAAATTAAATCTGTCAGCCTCCTTCGAGATGTAAATCTACTTACATTTGTTTAATCTGAAAAAGTGGCATATAAATTTCAAAAAACAAAAAAATTTCGGTGGTTTATGTAATATTTTAGCTAAATTCCATGAGACCCTAAATACCACAAAAAGTACAATTTTCGATAAAAATCTAATTCCAACAAGCGAGGAAGAAATCTTAAGCAACCTAAAAAAACAAGGAGTTATAAAGGTACATAAATTTAACCGGCTCAGTGACAACAAATCAATTCATACCGGCCTGATACTTCTTACTTTTAACTCTTATGAAGTGCAGGAAAAATTAATATTGCTTGGTACCAGGTAAAAGTTAAAGAATATTACCCAAATCCTCCTCAATCTGCGTAAACTGCAATCTTCCCCCACACATATCGAACCAATTGTCTTCAAGAACATCCATCTTCTTCAAATAAATGCCCAAAATTCTTCCAACAAAAAAAAATACTAAAAATTAAAACCCAAGAAAAAATGCACTTACGCTGATGCCCGTAAATTATAGAATCAGTATAATCCGCTACCACCACACAACATAGTTACTTATTCTTCCATCGCCAAGAATTCAATAATAAACAATAATGCAGTAAAAATAATCTAAATAAAAAAGCCATAATACCCAATAATTGTTTCACAATTGCTTCTAACAACGATCAAAACACCAACTTAAAAATAGATAAAGTAAATGATAGCATAACCTCTTCTTTCAATACAATAAACTCATCTTCTTTTAATTAAAACAACAATTCCATTTCAATTTCACAACAACACAAATATAAACAAAAAAAAACAAACAACCGCTAATTAATTCCATTGACACTGAAATAAATAATAAAAACCCAACAAAGAATAATCCAATCAATCAAACCTCTTCTTCCCAACAAAGCAACTTTTCACTTTCCAATTTTTTTAATTCCAAGCAATAAAATATAGTTACTGACACATTAACATCAAACCAATCAAACATATCTGCTGGCATAATCAATGCACCCAATGAAACTTCAACATTTTTTAATAGAAATATCAAATTCTTCTGACTGTGAATTTAAAAACCTTTTTGCCATTTTTAACAAAATAACAATTAAAGTTATATTCAATTTTAACAAAGATTTATTCACTATTCCATCTAAAAATATATATATATATATATATATATTTGTGCGTATCTGTATTCAAATACAAACAATTTAAAAGACTTTTTGTCATTTATACATTTATAATAAAATAATAAATAAAGTTGTATTCAATTTTAACAAAATAAATATATAGATATATAGATCAACTTCTTTATCTTTACATCCCGAATCACAAGCTAATCCCTTATTAGCTAATTCTGAGGATATTTTATTATCTAACTCAAATACAACTCCACCAATTTTAGATCCTCTTTTACCGCCTGTTGTTAAACTTACTCAAAAAGCTCTTCATGAAAGTAAAAATAACAGTAGGTACGTTTTAGCTTGACTAAGGGACAGTAAAATTTATGATAATGTTAGACTTTACCTTGCATATCTTCACGATAAATCAAATGATGTTTGTATTGGTGGTAAAACAAACACATCGCTTAAGATAGCTATTCAACAGGAAGGACTTCCTACTGATATTAAGGACTTACGTAATATTTTTGTAAAATATCATGAAACATATAATATTTCAGCTGAAAATGCTCTAACTGACTTGAAATCTTTTGCGTCACATATCTCATCTAATAGAATTAACTATCTTCAACGTGTGAGAGAAAATCATGATAAGTACTTTCGTCCCCTTCCAAGCGAGAAAAAGTCTAGTTAATATTAGTCTTGCGGAGCCCACTCATCCTAATAATAAATCTTTTAAATTAACTATTTATTATCAAAATGTAAGAGGTCTACGCACAAAAACTAAAAAAGTTTTCTTAAATTCTACTGCTTTAGATTTTGATCTATTCGTTTTAACAGAAACCTGGCTAACTTCTTCAATAAGTAATCTTGAAATTTTCTCTTCTTCTTACACTGTTTATAGAAAAGATAGATATGATTGTCGTTTATCTTATAATGTTCCTAAAGGTGGTGGTGTATTGATAGCTGTTAAAAATACTTTTTGTTCATCGCAATTGTTACTTTCTCAATGTGATCCTACCGATATTATCGAAGTAATTGCTGTTAAAATTGAACTACAACTAAAAAATGTTATTATTATAAATTGTTATATTCCTCCAGGATCTAGTATCGAAGTGTATACTAAATATATTTTAGAAATTGATTCACTAGTCAGTAAACTTAATGTTAATGATGATGTAATTCTCTGTGGTGACTTTAATCTTCCTAACATTAAATGGGTTCCGCACGATGAGGATTCCTACTTCATTCCATACGAATTAGTTAGTAATACGGAGTGCTTTGTAATTGACTCTTTTAATTCTTTTAATTTTCAACAAGTATCTTCAATCTGTAATAATCGTGGTAGACAGTTAGATCTTTTATTTACGACAAATTGGATAAATTTTGCTATTATTAACTGTCCATTTGAACTAGTTGAAATTGATGAGCATCATCCTCCAATTTGTTCGTCTCTCTGTCTTCTCATACCTCCAATTATTGATTCTGAACTTTCTTATCGTTTTAACTTTCATAAAGCCAATTTTGATGCTATTAATAACTATTTAAGTTGTTATGATTTCTCATTTTTAACCTCTTTTAATTTAAATGATGCAGTTAATCATTTCTATAAAATTGTTCATTCTATTATTTCACAATATGTTCCGTTAGTTGTAGACAATAGTTATAAATCCAGTCCGCCATGGTTTACTAAAAGTCTTAAAAAATTAAAAAATAGAAAAAATAAAGCCTGGCGTAAATTTATTAAAAGCAATAATAATTATGACTTTAATGTTTTCATAAATTTATTTAATGAATTTAAAACTATGTCTGATAATTTATATTCTAATTATGTGCAAAACATGTCTTTAAATATTAAAAATAATCCAAAACTCTTTTGGAAATTTTTTAATTCCAAAAGAAAAAGTGATCAATATCCAATGTGTATGAATTATAAAAATTCTAGTAGTATAGATTCTAATGTTATTTCAGAATTTTTCCGTGATTTCTTCTCAAGTAGTTATTCTTTGCCCGCTTTCTCGTTAAATGAAGATAATTTTTTGCATTTATCAAACTTTCCTAATACTACTCTGGGTAATATTCATATTGACTCTAGTTTGGCATTTAACTATTTGACAAAACTTGATTTTAACACTAGTCCTGGGATTGACGGCATCCCTAACATATTTTTAAATAAATGCTCATCTTCATTATCTGGTCCTCTTTCTTCTTTATTTAATTCTTCTTTAGCTTCTGGTATCTTCCCTTCTATTTGGAAAACTGCCATAATTAAGTCAGTTCATAAAAAAAATCTTAAAAACGATGTTACTAACTATCGTCCAATTGCTAAACTTTCTTCTATACCTAAGCTTTTTGAACTAATTGTATTTGATTCTATTTATGATCATTGTACTTGTTTTTTATCGCCTTTCCAACATGGCTTTGTAAAGCTTAAATCAACCGTTACTAATCTTGTTGAATCTACATCTACATTTATTAATAATATGGAAGATGGCTTCCAAACAGATGTAATATATACAGATTTTAGCAAAGCCTTTGATCTTCTTCCACATAATGTTATTATTTTTAAGCTAAATAAATTAGGATTTCCGACTTATTTTATAGATTGGATTAATTCCTACCTCTCTGATCATAGATATAGTGTTTCTTTTAGATCCTCGATATCTTCTGAGTTTGCAGCTCCCACAGGGGTGCCCTCAAGGTAGCCATCTTGGACCTTTACTTTTCATTATTTCTATTAATGATGTTTCTTCTTTAATAACTAATAGTCACATTAAAATTTATGCCGATGATATGAAACTTTCCAAAAAATTGTAAATTTGGAGGATGCATTAGCCCTACAAGCTGATCTTAATCGTTTTTACAATTGGTGTTCCAACAATAATCTCCAACTCAATGTTACCAAATGTGCTTCAATCAGTTTTACACGCCGCTTAAGTCCAATTTCTTATGTATATTCTTTTAATAATCAAATCATTTCAAAAGTCACTTCAATTAAAGATTTAGGGGTACTCTTTGATAGTAAACTTTCATTTCAACTTCATTATTCTGATATATTAAATAAAGCCAATTCTATGCTCGGTTTTTTTAAACGTTGGGCAAGAGAATTTGAAAACCCTTATGTATTGAAATCTCTTTATACCTGCCTGGTTAGACCTAATTTAGAATATGCCAGTCAAGTTTGGTGTCCATTTTATGGTGTCCATATAAATAGAATTGAATCGGTTCAGAAAAAATTTCTCAGGTATGCTTTACGTCTTCTTCCTTGGGAGGACCCTTTTAGATTACCTCCTTTCGAACATAGAATAAATTTAATACATCTCAATACACTTGAAATGCGCCGTAAAGTTGCAGATATTGTATTTCTAATTGAATTAATTAAAGGCAACATTTCTTCTTCTCAACTACTCGCTAAACTCAATTTTTCTTCGCATTCTAGATTAAGATCTGCTAATTTGTTTAATTTACAGTTTCACCGAACTAACTATGGTAAATATGAACCAATTAATAGAATGATGTCTCTCTGTAATATATATAAATCCCATATTAACTTTTCCCAAACTAAACAATCATTAAAAAATAACTTGTATTTGTGTTCTTGAAATTTTTGGACTTACATTCTTTGACCTTTGTCTTCTTAATTGAAGCTTTTTTTTTTTTTTATACCCTACACCTATAGAATAGGTAAAGGGGTATATTAACTTTGGTATGGTGTTTGTAACCACCTAAAAGAAGCGAGCTAGATATGGAAAAGTATATATATTTGTGATCAGCGTGACCGCCTTAGTCGATATAGCCATGTCCGTCCGTCCGTCCGTCCGTCCGTCCGTCCGTAGGCACGATAACTCAAAAAATAATGGAGCTATCTTGATGAAATTTTAACTGTAGGTTACTAGGACTGAAAGTACGGCGGGGATTGCATATGGGCGAAATCGGCCCATGGGTTCGGATTCTGGACCTTTTAATCGGTTTCAGGGCTAACGAACAAATATAAAAAATCACGATAACTCAACAACTAATGACGCTATCTTCATCAAATTTGTGCTGTAGGTTACTAGTAATGAAACTACTTCGAGAATTGCGTAAGGTCGGGATTGGACCATGAGTTCGGAACCTAGAACTTTTTGATCGAATTTAGGCCAAACGAGCATAATTCCAAAACCAATGAAGATAGAACCTCCAAATTTGGTATCAGGGTGTCCCTTCCTATTTCGTAAGTGTCTTTGAAATTTGGGCCCCATTGGAGTAGTGGATCGGGGACCAGCCACTCAGTTCTTAGGACCTTAAAGCATATTTTCGAAATTAATAAAGATATTAACTTGAAACAAATGTAGAAGCTTCAAATTTGGCCCAGTGTGTTCTTTACTATTTCTTGCGTGCCCCCCTAATTTGGGGTCAATTGGAGTGGTGGTTCAGAACCTCTCTTAGACCCCCCAATGTGTAAAAGCTTATCATCGAAATTAATAAAACTAGTAACTTAAAATTAAGATAGAGCGTTCCAATTGTGTACAAGGGTTAACTAGTATTGAAAGTATGACGGGACTGCATATGGGCGAAATCGTACCATAATTTCGGGTTCAGGAACCCTTGAAAAGTTCAAGGACTAGCAAACATATATCTTAAAAACACCATAACTCAAAAAATAATGCCGGTATTTTGATGAAATTTAACAGTAGGTTACTAGTAATGAAAGTACCATGGGAATTGGTTGTGGTCGAGTTTAATTTCGAAGCCAAAGAATATATTTCCTATGTCCTATGTGTCTCCGAAATCTAGACTTAATTGTAGTGGTTCAGCTATGTTCAAAGGTACTTGCTGCATTTATGTAAAATTTATTTTTATATATAAATGAATTATATGAAAAGGTCTAAATTTGTAATTGTATTTTAGAAATACTATTTATTGCATATTTTGCGTTTATAAGCTTTTCTATTAGGTATATAAACTAACCATTTAAAATAATTGCAATTTTTAAAAATTTGGATTATTAAATATATTATGCTTTGATTATCTTTTTATCACAAAATTTAATAATTAGAATTTTTTCATTTTGTAATTGAATTGGAATAATTGTTTTTTAATATTTTTAAATAGATTAATTAGTAAGAATTTGTAGTATTTTTTAATAGATAGTGTAATTAGAAAATGTTTTTAGTATTATACAGTTAATTTGGTTAGCTATGACTTACGATCAAATTAATAACAGCTTCTATGGTGTTAAAATGACTTATGGATATGTCCTTAAATTTGAACCAAATAGGTGTAGGGTATTTCTAAGTCGGTTGCACCGACTGACTGTTTCTTTACTTGTTTTAAATATAATTAGTATAATTTTTAACTTATTTTTCACACTTTTTTTTTTCTTAAAAATTTTTTTTTATGTAAAATTAATTATTAAATTATTAATTTCTATAATCTTTACTTTCTTTTTTTGTTTTTTTAATGTTTAATTTTAGTTTATTAATTTAATGTAAATTTTGTAACTTGCTTGAATTAAGCTCGGAATAAATAAATAAATAAAAATAAATATAATTAATTTATATCCAAATCTAAACAATAATTACTACCTTCATCTTGTTTCTTTTTATTTATTTCTAACAATCATTCTTCAAATTTTTAATCATTCTTTTAATAATATTAATTATGTAATGCATACTTTTTTTAATCCTAATAAAAAAGACTTTTATATAAAACAAATGAATCAAGTAACCTCATATAAACAATACAACACACTTTCAACCCGCTCATCTGTCTCCTTTTTTTTCTTTTTCCATATTAAGTAAAAAAAATATTTCATATACTTTAACTAAACTGCAATGGTCATAAGTCTTCTACAATAGAATCTAAATGGCTACTACAAAAACCTAGATGAGCTTCAACTGATAATTAAAAAATTAAAATCCAAAAATTATTGCTTTACAGGAAACACACCTAAATGCACCCCCCAATGCGTTAAAAATTCCACGAAACTTTTCGCTTTATCATAAAAACGATACCACAGCAAAAGACAAAGTAAGTCGCGGGGTAGCTCTCTTTGTTTCAAACCATATTAAACAAAAAATAATCAACATAAACACAAATATCTGGCAACAGCCGTCGAAATTAATATTAAAACTGCATTTACAGTTATTAATATTTACATCGCTCCCTTCGAATCTATAAATGAAAATGACCTACACAATTTTCTGTCAAATTTCCATCAACCAATCCTAATCGTCGGAGATTTTAACGCCTGGAGGCTTAAGTGGGGATCCCCTAAATATAATAAAAAAGGTAAAGTCATCTCCAACCTTATAAAAAATAGTAACTTAATAAATTTAAAAACTAATACACCGACCGATTTAGCAACTCACTCTACTTTCACTCACGTTGATTTGGCTTTTTGCATTCATCAGTTAAACCAGTCTTTGTCATGGGATGGCGAACAATTCCCACACGGAAGTGACCACTTCCCAGTAACAATCAAACTACTCAATCACATCCATCCTCCTGCGCAAAAATTCAAAAATTCTTCAAGCACATCCTATACGCAGACGATCGTCTAGTATATTCGACAATTCAAAAAAAAACTTCGAACAATTCAAAACAAAACTTGAAGATCTAGTAACACAACTAACAGACTGGGGGAATTTCAGTGGCTCAAAAATATCAATTACAAAATCAAAACATTAACATATTTTTAAAAAACACAATTGTACTAACTATGTAATAAACACTAATTCCTTAAATTTACAAAATATTTCAAATTGAAAAATATTAAGTATTGTTATTAATTCAAGATATTTGTGTTATTCACATAGAAATGTTATGTAGTTCATTAAATAATAGACTTAACTTTATTAAATGTTTAGGGAGTACATATCTGGAGAGTAACACAAAATCCTTGGTAGATGTAGTGAAAGCGGTTATCCTCTCAAAAGTCGAATATGAACTCCCCATCTATGGAACATCAGCAAAAACGGAACTACAAAAACTTAAAACAATATATCATGCATCAATACGCTTAGGACTTGGGGCCTTCCGATCCACACCATTACCAATCATACTCGCAGAATCAGGCCTTCCGTCCTTAGAAAAAAAAATTAAGTTCACTACAAAAAGTTTATTAACCAAAATAATTTTTTTCGAAAGGTGTTGAACTATATGACTTATGCCAAAGAGTCATAGGAAGAAAACGCATACCAAAAAGACCAACTTTACTAAAGGTAATTTTCTTTGCAAAGGAAAACAACTTGAATTTAAAACTCATCGCAACTCAAGATTGTAACTGATTTCCTCCATGGAAACTAAAGCTAGATAGCATTAATTTAAGGCTCACCAACTGGAACAAAAACGAAACCCACCCAAGCCTATTTCAACAGGAATTTCGATCTTTAAGAAACAAATATGCTGAATTTTCACAGCAGGTTTAAAACCCCCCTTTACAACAACATTTAGTAAAGTGGATGAAGAAAAAAATATTTCAAAAATCGGATCCTTGCCCACATATTCAACATCCTACTCCGCTGAAGCACTTGCAGTACTAGAAGCAGTTAAATTTAAACAAAATACAAGAGAAAAATATATAATCTGCTCCGAATCTCTCCAACAATGAATGCTGTCACTAATATCAAAAACTCTGAAAAGACTCTAGAGAAAATACGGAACACCCTAATAAAAAAAAAAAAATTTTATAACTTTATAAGGAATTGAGTTTGCCGATAAATTAGCGAAAGAGGCGGCCAACTCCCCTTTTATATCACTAAATTCAATCAAACCAGATCTAATCGAAGAAATTAAAACGATAACGAAACATGAATCTTTACTTACTTAGGCAAACTTCACTCATTTTTAAATGGACATTAACACCAAGAAAGAACCATCATCCTTTCCAACAAATTCATGAAGAAGGGACTTGACGGTGTACACAAGATTTAGAACTGTTCACACTACACTCACCCACCAACACCTCTTCAACAAAGAACCACCGCAAATCTGTGCATTCTGTAACAACCTAGTCATTACAACTAAACACATAATCAACTAATGTAAAGCAATTAAAGACATTAGGATACAACAAAATATTCAACCGCTACACATACTTCACAACAAAAAATGTTACATCGTTCGCAAACTTCTTAAAAAAACTAAACTTTTTCAATAAAATATAAAAAAAAAATTATTAAAAAAAAATAGATAGAATACTGTTCCACAAGCACAAATTAGTTCAAAAAATATAATAATAGAAGATAATTATAGGCAAAAAATAAGTTAAATAATTATAATTTTTCAAAATTTCTACCGTAAAATTTAGACAATGTACAATGTAAACAAAAAACATAATTTCTCAGATTCCAGAGCTAGTAATTATACGTATAATAAGAAATTAATTTTAGTTGTTATATAAGTTGATAAATAAATAAATATTCAAAAGAATTATTTGTTACGATACTTATATGAATGTTGTATCAATATATATGCTTTGATGTGGTTTCGCCTTTAATAACAAAATTTAATAATTAAAATTTTTTCACTTTTGTAATTGTATTAAAATAAATATATTTTCATTTAATGCAAGTTTTTTTTTTGTTTTTTAATATTTTTAAATAGATAAATTAGTAAGAATTTGTAATATTTTTGAATAGATAAAGTAATTAGAAAATGTTTTTAGTATTATAACGTTAATTTGGTTAGCTATGTCTTACGATCAAACTAATAACAGCTTTTATAGTTTTAAAATGACTTATGGATATCCCATTAAATTTGAACCAATTAGGTGTAGGGTATTTCTAAGTCGGTTGCACTTTACTTGTTTAATTTAAATTTTAATCCTGAGAACATACCCATGCAGCATTTTGAATTTATTTAATACAGATTGAGAATGAGATCATTTTCTGAATGTTTGGTTGAAAAATTTAGTGTATACTTGTAAATTAAATAGAATTAAAATATAACTTGCAAAAGTTTGTGTAACTTAACCGTAGAGAAGAGAGATTAATTATGAGTCTAATTATTTGGTTTTGCTTTACTTGAAGCCGTTTTATGTGGGCTACTTAAACCAGATTTCGCATCCACTTAACATTAGAAAAAAAATTTGTTTAAAAATTATAATTCTTGTATCAATGCAGAGTTTAAACGATGAATTAGGGCGTATTATGCTTTAATTAATTTATTAAATTTTTCTATTTGTTTAAAAATGTGAGGTCTATAAATAAGTATTCCATCGATATAAATTCCTAAGAATTTAACTGATTCCATGCCATGGAATATCATCACAGTCTAGATTTTAATTTTCTGAGTGAAGGTTTCTATTTCTATTAAAAAATATTGCTTGGGTTTTTTGAGTGTTGATTTTATTTTCCATCTAAAAAAGTACTTTTTTGTTATACAAAATCCATTTTCTAGATTGAGATAGGATCTCTAATGGATTTTTTGAAGAAGTTTAAATAGCCGTACCGTCAGCTTAAAAACTAATATCACAGTTTGGTAATTTAGGAAAGTTTGAAATTATTATATTGTATAAGATTGGAGATAAAACAGACTCTTGAGGAATACCTGCATCTACATAAAAATATTTACTTTTTTCATTAGCAAGCGAGATATAATATTTACGTTTACATAGAAAGTTTTTAATTATTTTAGTTAAGAATATTGGAAATTTAAGTGCATACATTTGTGCATTAGTTAATCATGCCAAACCGTTTCTAAAGCTTTTTCAATGTCATGAATTAACATTCCTGTGGAGTTTTTATTATGAACACTAGCTTTGATCTTGTTACGGATTGTAGCCACTTAATGGCAAGCAGATTGTTTGGCTAGGAAACCAAACTCTTCCTTTGGAATCAAGGAGTTATTATTAATATGATTGATTAACTTGTCTTTTAGGCATTTTTCAAAAATCTTGCTTAATGGAAGCAGTTCACTCTTAACTAATTCGCAGCTGCTTCTATTATCCAATACCTTCAACACAAATTTATATGGAGTTCGGAAGAAATATCGTGGTAAAAAACTTCCATTTATGATTACCATCCAATATTTTAATATTTTCATTGATAAATGTTGAATAAATTTTATTATAAGTGTCTGTGTTAGTGCTAATTGTTTTAACTCCTATACTGCTTTTTCGTAAACAATAGTATTTCACATTATTGGATTTTAATTTATTATGAATTTCAGTTGTTGATTTTAAACAAACATTTATAGGAGGAAGGCGCATCTTTTTCCAACAGCATCACTCTGCTGTGGAGACTTTTCAAATCGATTTATTTAATTAATGCACAATGACTTTGAATCACCCTTGATTTTTTTTTGTTGATTATTTTCATCATCTAGAGATGCAAAATTAACTAATTATTAAACTAATTTACAAAAGAAAATTAAACCACAAAGTAAAATTAAAATGGAATGTGTAAGTCCGAATTTTTAAAATTTTTTATTTATCTTTCAATTTAAAAAAAAAATTTCAATCGATTTTTTAAATTTCTTATAATAATTATAATTTTTTTCCAATTACTTTTTCCAATTATTATAAATATATTTGTCTTGAATGAGGTGTAACAAACGCATTCAATTAAATGTGTTTTGTTGAATGTGTTAAATTAAAAAAAAATAAAATATTAATGTTTTGTTGAATGTGTTCTATTTTAGAAAATAAAATATCATAAATTATCATAAGCATGCCAAAAAATATTTTATTAATTTATAAAAAAAAAAAACAAAAATAAAATAAAAAAAAATTTTTTTAAATCTTTATGAATTAGTTCATTTACGTTTTTAAAACTCACAGAACATTTTCTGGAAATTTTATATAAATAGTAAAACATTTTTTAAATAAAAATTAAGAAGACTATGCTTAACAAGAACATTAAGTCTTAATTATTTTCAGTGAAAATCTGAAAATACGGTGAAGAGCCAATGTACGTTGGTTTGCTTGCTTTGAAAAGTAAATAAAACAAGCAATGCATGCAATCAAAGTAATTTCAAAGTTTCCCTCATCTCTCTTCTTATACCCTGCATCTTTCACTCATAATTCTCTAGTAAGTTAGAAATAGTGTAGAGGTTGACAAAGTGGCTTCGGGATGGGTGTACAATACCTGAGTTCGATGCACCATAATAGAAGCCAAAAAATATAAATTTTTTTTAACTTAATTAGATTTTAAAAAATATGCCGAATAAAATTTATAATTTGCATTTGATATTTGATAATGCAAAATTCAAATCAAAAATCATAATACAATTTTACGTATATATAAATAGGTTCATTATTTAGCATGTTGATAATCTCAATACAATTTTACGTATATATAAATAGGTTCATTATTTAGCATGTTGACTAGGTACATTATAGAATGTTAGCAACAAACAAGTATTTCGTTTTGAATCTAAACAAAGGTTGTGAAACAATATAGCTATGTATAGCAATATTTTTTTAAAATATGTACATATACAAAAGACTAATAGATGGAGAAATAAATCATTATTGAAACAAAATAAATCTATTTCACATCTTTTATTAACACAAATTTATCGAACTTAATTTTAAAAAGTACGTAATTGAACAAAAAAAAATATTAATTGAAATTAAAAAAACATTTCAGCAAGAAGGGATTTGAACTAACGGCCCCAAAATTTTATCAAATTCAAAACATAAAAAAGGTAGTCTAAATAACTTATTCATCTTCAAATTTTTAAGATACAACAACATATAAGTTTTTGTTTTTTTTTGTACATTACTAGAATTGAAGCATAATCTGCGTTATACAAAATGTAACTTTTAGTAATCTAATCTAAATCTAACGGTTGCAATTTTATTTAAGAATATGATATTGATATACAATATATCTATATGTAATGCATGTAATTAAAATAGAAATAGTTCATAATTAGAAAAAGTTCTTCTTTCAATTGACCTTCCGTCATTCTGTGACGGGCCAACAGCTAATCTAATATATAAAGAAGAAAATTTGTTTGTTTGTTTGTTTGTTTGTTTGTTTGTTTGTTTGTTTGTCCAGGATTCACGTGAAAACCAGTGGTCCGATTGACACCAAATTTTAGAGGAATAATTTTGGGAGTCCGGGGGGTGACATAGGCTATGTCGCATTTTTATAAGTCAGCAGGTTGCGGCTCCAGAGCCGTTTTAAGCTTTTTCGTTTTTTTGATGTCGAGTCGAAACGGTTTGACCGATTCACTTGAAATTTTGCACGAATGTTCTTCTTATTACACGAAATTAATGGTATAAAACTGGTTGGAATAAATTAACCCCTTTCGGCCCGGCGGGCTTCCAAAAAATTTTGTGTTTCCGATTTGTGTCCAATTTTACAGGGTGGTTTTGCAGGCAAAAAGAGAGGCTGGCACAAATTTTTGTTGGGTTCGGTTAACCCGTTTGGCCACGAGAGTGCAAAGAAGCTTTTTCAATGTTTTTGATGTCGAGCCGAAACAGTTTGACCGATTGACTTGAAATTTTGCACAAATGTTCCTCTTAGCAACCGCAATTAGTTGCATAAATTTGGTTGGAATAATTTAACCCATTTCGGCCTGGCGGGCTTCCAAAAAATTTTGTGTTTCCGATTTGTGTCCAATTTTACAAGGTGGTTTCGCAGTCGAAAATAAAGTCTGGGACAAATTTTTGTTGAGTTCGGTTAACCCGTTTGGGTACGAGAGTGCAAAGAAGCTTTTTCAATGTTTTTGATGTCGAGTCAAAACTGTTTGACCGATTGACTTGAAATTTTGCACAAATGTTCCTCTTAGCAACCGCATTTAGTTGTATAAATTTGGTTGGAATAAATTAACCCATTTCGGCCTGGCGGACTTTCAAAAAATTTTGTGTTTTCGATTTGTGTCCAATTTTACAGGTTGATTTTGTAGTTTAAAAGAGAGGCTGCAAAAAGTTTTAGTTAAGTTCGATTAACCCATTTTCCACGACGATGATATGAAGTTTTCTATATATTTTATTTTCTTATACGATTAAAAGTATTTTATTGAAAATTTTGTACCAGCATTTTAATTAAAACCCACAGGGTTAATTTGGTTTTGACTTGTTTGTGCGTTTTGAACAAAGATTCAATGAAATTTTCAGTTTTCTTCAAATGAAATCTAAAAATCAAAAAATTCAATTTGTTATATATAATGCTTAAATACATAGTATTTTAAAACAGTTTTTCCAAAAAATAAGCCTACATTTCTCTCATAAAATCATAAAAAAACAAGGAAGAGCGTATTACAACTTTCAGGTGAGTACTAAACAAAATATAAGTTGAAAAGTGAATTTTTAAACCTTTTCTAAACCATCGACCATATTTTATTCAAGCGTTGGCAATTCAAGAAAATCCCCTTTTGACCTATAGTCATTTTAATTCAGTTAACATTGTTCACCGGAAACCTACCATCCTCAACTATATCGTCAAGGAGCACCAAATTGTCAAGAAGCACCATGTATAGAAAAATTAGAGATAATCGTTCAAATTGTTTTGCAAACTGTTTTTTAAAGTTTTTGTTTCGCAATCGATTAAAAGAACTCGACAAACCTTTTTTTTAAGTATTCCCCTAATTCAAAGAAGTTGTACCTACTTTCAAAAATTGGACGTAATTTACTTACAAATTTTTTTTTGAACAATTGTCGGGTCGGCAGGGGTTAACAACTTTCAAGTCTGTTAGTAAATTGAACTTCATTTTCAAAGAAGAACACATATACGAAATTTGAAGTTAATCTGTTAAATCATTTCTAATATATAGCAAAGCAACGAAAAAACCTATAAAAAGCTGTTGGGCCACGATGGGTTAACGAAACTCCACAAATATTTTTTTGTGGCATTTATAGGCAAAGTAGTATCTCAAAAAATTGGCTGAAACTTGCTTTTTTACAATTTTCAAGCTTCCGTGCAACGCCGGGTAAATCTGCTAGTCAATAATATTTATAAAAAGAACAATATTTTTAAAAGAGTTATTACCGCTACATTAAATTTTAAATACTAATTTTAATTTTAATTCTAATTCTACGCTTTTCCTTGCTAAACTTATACAAACGATATATCAAATATCGCATTCTTTTTTTACAAAATGCAAACCGGTGATTTTATAAATGTACTAAATGGCATGAAGCTAGATTGCTTTATAGAGGTAAGTAAAAAGAAGTGTGGTAATATAAAAATAATGTAAATTACCTGTATTTAAATATTCAAAGTTTAAGAAATAAGCTTAATAATTGAAATATTTGTCAATTCTTTTTCTTCTGAAGTAAATGTATTTGTGTTACCCAAAATATGGTTACATAAATCTGACAATAAATTTTTAATTCACATTCTAATCGAGAAAATTCGTATGGTGGAGCAGTAATTATGCAAGCGATAAAATTAGTTATATCATAAATTTTGAAACTGCCATTTGAGAAAACAAACGTTTTATGTGTTAAATTACTAAAACGTAATATGAATATTATAAATTTTAAAAGTCTCACGAAATCAATATAGATTTTTTTTTCACCCTTTAAAAGATATATTATCTTAGGTGACTTCAATATTAATGTACTTAACACAGAAAGTTTCGACGCAAAATACTGTATTAACACAAGTAATATTAACGGTTTCTTAATTTATAATAACTTATTATCTAAATTTGCTACAAGAATTGGTAGAACGTCCAAAACTATTATCGATAATTTTATAACTGATTTGATTAAACACAAATATTTCTTTCAAATATCAACTACGTGTTTATCTGATCATCAAAGTATTTTTCTAAGGAAAAATGCTGTATAATGAAAATAATAATAATATTAATAAAAATAATAATTCTAATAATACTAATAATAATAATAATGATAATAATAGTAGAGATACTAATAATACAAGTAGTAATAATAGATAAGAAAAATAGTGATACTAATTATAATAAGTAGTATAAATATGAGGTTTCTGGGTACGTCAAAATCAGCTGATAGTGTTTTTGACAGTTGTTTGTGTCTTGGATATAGTATTTATTGTGTTGTTAATAGGAAATAGGTAGATGTCGCTATAATTGAATGAATATTATTTGTGTCTTGAATATTCTTATTTATTAAGTTGTTAATAGTATAAAGATAGATGTCGCTTTAAATGAATGGGATTAATAGGAAAGTGATAATGAATTAATATGATTTGAAAGGGAAGTTAATGGGAATTGTTTAGATGTTGTGGTGTTTGTAGATGTCGCTATTTTGAGTGAATGGGATTAATAGTAAGATTAATGGGAAATTAATGGTATATTTTGATCTTAGTAGATGACACTATTTGTCAGTACATAGTTATTAATTAGTATAGATATTAATATGAATTTAATGGGAAGAATAAAAACCAAATAAGTAAATAATGAAAAAAATTAAAAAAGGGGTGGAAAGATTAGTTTAATATTAAAAGGAATAAGAAAAGAATGAAAATATGAGTTTAATATGAAAAAGGGGGAAATAAAAAGGGATGAAAACGTTAAAGTTAAATTTTGAATTAAAAATTATCAACTTTTTAATGTATTGTTGTTTTTTAAAAGAAAAAGTTTGTTATTTTTTTTTACAGGTGGTTGTGGTTAATCTTTAATATTATATTTTTAACAACATTTTTTATAATTCTTACTGATCATAGACAAAGGAAAATATTATAGTACAGGGAAAAATTTTTTTTTTTTTTTTAATATAAATTTGTTGTTCCATAGGAAATGAAATTTAATATTAATTAGCGGTTAATCTTTAATTTTAATGTTAGCTATACGCTTATTGTTTTTAAAGGTGCTTTATTGTTTTTAAAAGAAAAAGTTCGTTAAAATCAATATATACTAAGTACATATGCTTAATTTTCAAATATTATGCTCCTACTAGTTTTAAAACAAAAGACAGCAAAAATTAGGTAAATATGATGGAAAAAATAATATATATAGGAAAAATTTCTTCTTCATAAGATTTGCTTATGATAAGTTTTTTAATATGATTAAGGGGAGGTATTAAATTTCGAGATCATTACTATACATGTTAACGACTTTTTTCATAATTCTTACTGATTATAGACAAAGGAAAATATTATAGTACAGGGAAAAATTTTTTTTTCAAAAGAAAAGTACGTTAGTCAACTGTCAAAAAAACTAAGTATACAATAAAAATATAAACAAATATTTTAATTTAATTTTCTTTATTTTATCATAAATAATTATACATATATAACTACTAAATTTTATTGAATATGTGCTTGTGTTTTGCCGTAAGCAACTTTAGTATCCATTAAAATAAGATTATCAGCATCATCAATTTTTTCTATGAAATATGTATTGTTATTATTCATTTCTTCTTGATAATCACAAGTATTGAAAATATTTTGATACTTGTTCGGTAAGAAAATAATGTAATTTTCCGTTTCGCAACACCATTTATCACCATATAAAGTCTTCATTTTTTTTAATTTTTTAATTAAATAGAGAACATTTAACTCCATTTCTTTTATTTTTAAGAATTTTTTTTCATATTTTTTATTGCTTTTACTTAGATTGTTGAATGTTTCCATCAAATTTATTTGAAGTGTAGATTGTTGAAACTGCTGAGGTTGACTTTTTCTTTTCTTTTTTGCTGGTAATGCAGCTGGTAATGGTTGAATAAAATCCATTAATTCGTTTGTAAAAAAAGCAAAATCTTGAGAGTTTATATCTTGCGTATTGGTTGACTGTTCCATATTAAATAATTATTTCTACTAGATGAATTCAGTATTTATATAGGAAAAAAACATATGATTTCAAATTAAATAATATCCCTTTTATTTAACCAAGAATTATGACTACTATCAAATCCTAACCATTTTACAAATACTTTATTTCCTTGCTTTTTCAATACTTTTTCAACTAAATATGCATTAGAATACTTTACAGATATTATATTCAAAGTGATAATAAGAGTTGTTTAAATATTATGTACACTTAATAAAAACAAACTAAATATAATGAAAATCATTTTTATTTTATAAAAAATTATCCTTTTCATTTTTCATAACTACACGATTAATACTAAGCGTAAGAAATACCGATATCACTCAACCATGATTCCTTAATAATTTCAAATTTTATATATAAAAGTAATGCGCATTAAAAAAAAAAGCGTCAGTCAGAATAAACTTTCTTGTGAAAATGAAACGAACAGCCAGTACAGCTTTCAGCGTAAATAATAATAAATCGTGCACGAATTGTAACGTAGAGGCACCAGTTAAAGAATGGATGTATCATATAAGAACTTTCAAGCATAAGCAAGCCAGCGCAATACCTACTGATTATTCAAATATACATCTGTTAAGAAGTATATTTAATGAACGGATAGAAACTTTCATAGCGGTAAATAATGATGAAAGTTTACAGTCTCCAGGAGAGTTTTTAAGAAACATAAAAGTGAACATTATTAGTTTACTTAAAAATTCACTAGAAAAGCATCATTCATTTAAATTTAATTTTGAACTATACAATAAAGTAGTTAAAGCAAATAATGATGAGGAAGAAGATGATGTTGTATTATCAATAAAATCTTTTAATACAAAAATGAGAACCATAACATTATCATCAAATATATTGGAAGCTTACGAAGAAGCTGAAACGAAGATTGTAACAAAATGTGATGAATTTCAAGAAAGAGATAGTGGATGGTCTCTTCTTAGAATAATACACTTAGAAGTAAATATTAATCAATATAAACCTTTACGTGGCTAGCAATATCTATCTTTACCACCATGTATTAAAAAAAAGAAAGCATGTATAAATATTTACAATTCCGATGAATATTGCTTTAAATGGTGTGTAAAAGCAGCTTTACACAATGGTGCAGGACGTCTACAACTAACAACAACTTACAAAATTGGAAATATACATTTAAACAGGATACATTTGGAAAATGGCACAACATTAGTATTTGATCATCTTGAATTTCCGCTTAAAGTAGCTGATATTGAAACATTTGAATTGCAAAATCCAGCAATTAGTATAAATGTTTTTGGACTTGAAGAAGTGATGTTGCCTTTGGGTGGTGTGTATTCTCAAATTGTGGGACCGTATTATTGTACAAAACAACAGAAAGATAACCATATCAATCTTCTGTTAATACAGAACGCAGAGAGGACTCATTATGTTTGGATAAAAAATATATCAAGATTAGTAAAATCACAAATTACCAAATGTAAAAATCGAATCTATTTATGTAATAATTGTCTGATACATTTTTACAATGAAGCAGCTTTAAAATCACATGAAAATCAATGCTCAAAGGTAGTTACAACAATGCCAACTGAAAATGAAAATATTTTAAAATTCAAAAATTTTCATAAAAAAATGGATATTCCGTTTACAGTATATGCTGATTTTGAGTGTTTATTTCAAAATATCAACACATGTTTACCAGATTTAAATAACACATCATCAACAACAGATATTCAAGAACATATACCGTGCTCTTTTGCATATTATATTAAATGCAATTTTGATGAGAAGTTGAACATTTTCAGAATGCATACTGGTCAGAAATGTGAAGAGGAGTTTATAAAACAATTAATAGAAGATGTAACTGGAATAGTACGTAAGTATATTAGAAATGTAATTCCTATACATCCTTTATCAACTTTAGAATTAAGTAAACACTTAAATAGCGATATGTGTCATATATGTGAAAAAAAATTAGATAGTTTTAGTAAAGTAATAGACCATTGTCATCTTACAGGGAAATATCGCGGAGCTGCTCATAATTGTTGTAATTTAAATTTTGCTATTCCAAATTTTATACCAATTTACATCATCTGTTGAATTAAGATTTTTAGATTCGTTTAGGTTTATGTCTTCTAGTTTAGATTCATTAGCTTCAAATTTATCTGATGATGATTTAATTAGTGTAAGAAATACATTTCCGGATAATGATAATTTTTTATTAATCAAAAGAAAGGGTGTTTTTCCTTATGAATATTTAAATTCATGGGATAAATTAAATGATAGCATATTACCTTCTCAAGAATGTTTCAATAGTTTACTAACAAATAGTGAGTGTTCAAATGAAGACTATACACACGCTCAGAAAGTGTGGGAAACTTTCAATTGTAAAAATCTTAAAGATTATTTAGAAATTTATTTGAAGACAGATGTACTTTTACTTACTGATATTTTTGAAAACTTCCGGAAAGTTTGTAAAAATATATATTCTTTAGATCCTTGTCAATATTTTACAGCTCCTGGTTTAGCCTGGGATTCTATGCTAAAAAAAACAAAAGTTGAGCTTGAGTTGTTAACAGATTTAAATATGTTTAATTTTTTCAAAAAAGGTATAAGAGGTGGTTTAACACAATGTTCCTTAAGACATTCAATAGCAAATAATAAATATATGTCGGATTTTAAAGAATCAGAACCATCTACGTATATAGAATATTTAGATGTTAATAACCTATACGGTTTAGCTCAGTCTCAATTTTTACCACATTCTAAATTTAAATGGGTAAAGAATATTGAATTAGATGTATTAAACATACCTGACGATTCAAAAATAGGTTATGTTTTAGAGGTAGATTTAGAATATCCTACTTCTATTCATGATGAACATAGCGACCTTCCATTCTGTGCAGAAAACAAGAAAAATGTTCATATGAAACAAACAAAATTAATCGCAAGCCTGGAACATAAAAGTATTATTATTCATTACAGAGTTTTAAAACAATGCTTAAATCATGGTTTAAAATTAAAAAAGATACATAGAGTCCTAGAGTTTAAGCAATCGTGCTGGCTAAGGCCATTTATTGAATTAAATAATTCATACAGAATGAGAGCCACAAATGAATTTGAAAAAAATTTTTTTAAATTAATTAATAACGCTACATATGGAAAAACCATGGAAAATGTTGATAAGAGAAAGGATATAAAAACTATAACTAGTTGGGAAAGTCAAGGGAAAAGATTAGGGGCGCGCGCACTAATTTCAAAACCTAACTTTCATAGTTTAAAATATTTCACAAATAGTATGGTTGCTATTGAATTAAGTAGAGTTCATAACTATTATAATAAACCAATATATATAGGTTTTACTGTACTAGAACTATCAAAATTAAAAATGTACGATTTCCATTACGATTATATGAAACCTAAATATGGTCAAAATATTTCGTTAAATTATATGGATACAGACTCCTTTATATATACAATAACAACAAATGATTTTTATAAAGATATATTGCCCGATATTGATACACAATTTGATACTTCAGGATATCCTAGTAATAATCTTTATGATATTCCGAATAAAAATAAAAAAGTATTAGGTATGATGAAAGATGAATGGTCAGATAATAACAGAATTTGTTGGACTAAGAGCCAAAATGTATTCCATAGACATAGAAAATAAGAAATGTATAAATAGAGCTAAAGGTGTTAGCAAATCAGTTGTAAAAACATTTAATACTAATACATATAGAGATTGTTTATATAATAAAAAAATATATTTGAATAAAATGTTTGTATTTAGAAGTAAGTTACATAAATTATATACACAATGTTTGAGTAAAGTATCCTTAAGTTATATAGATGATAAGCGATATGTGAAAGATGATAATATTCATACTTTACCTTGGGGACATTATTCCTTAAATACCTAAAAATGTAAAAAATATAAATAAAAAAAAATAAATAAATAAAAAATGTATACTTTAAATGTAAACTATTTATTTAAATTTATTTGTTGGTTTTTTTTTTTTTTTTTTAATTTACAAAATGCCGTTTTATATTTATTTATAATAATTCTTTCAAAAATGTTGGTGATTTTATTCAGAGAGTAAGGTCCTACAATTACTGCATCTAGGTGCATATTTATGTTGATAATCTGCAACACTTTCTCGTCTTTGAAATGATACCACATATTGGACTAACATCTTATTATGTTTATAATTTATTTCTCCCGTTTCTGCATCTCTAAAATGTTCGAACATTTGATGTTGATGCTCTAGACAAACTGTATGAAAGTTTGCATAATCTTCGATTTTTTCAGCTCTTTCATAGTCTTCGCTGTCTACGTAAAATGTGTATATATGATTAATTAGTATTGTTAAGGAACGCTTCCTTAACAATTCTTTTATCTATACCACTAATATATGTAGATGGATCAAGTAGTATTGCCCGGTTACTTTTTTTATAGAAATAAATAGTTTCATTTGAACTATCAGAACTATCAGAATCCATTATATCGTCGGGTTACCGCCAAAGTCACGAAACTGAAAAATAGTAGAACTTAATTTTCGCGACTTTGGCACCAAGAAAATATGAAATAAATGATTTTTCGTTAGTTTATGAAAATAAGGAAATTGAATTACAAAGCAATAAATAAGATTAAGAGATTCGTGTCTTTGGCATAATATAGATCTCATTATTTTCTATATTTTTGCATTAATAAGTCAAAAAAGCGAAAAAAGCAGTTTCGTGACTATGGCGGTAACCCGACGATATAATATATATATAGTTATAAAAAAAAGTAAACTTTATGATAGTTTTTGACTTTATGAAACAATATATTGTTATTTCATTTCTTATATACTTAACTTTTTTTTAATAAATTAAAAAACATTACCCCATAGAAAAAAAAACAAGTAAAGAAACAGTCAGTCGGTGCAACCGACTTAGAAATACCCTACACCTATTTGGTTGGTAAGGACATATCCATAAGTCATTTTAACACCATAAAATCTGTAATTAATTTGATCGTAAGACATAGCTAACCAAATTAACTTTATAATACTAAAAACATTTTCTAATTACACTATCTATTAAAAAATATTGCAAATTCTTACTAATTTATCTATTTAAAAATATTAAAAAACAAACAAACTTGAAATAAATGAAAATATATTTATTCCAATTCAATTACAGAATGAAAAAATTCTAATTATTAAATTTTGTGATAAAAAAATAATCAAAGCATAATATATTTAATAATCCAAATTTTTCAAAATTGCAATTATTTTAAATGGTTAGTTTATATACCTAATAGAAAAGCTTATAAACGCAAAATATGCAATAAATGTATTTCTAAAATACAATTACAAATTTAGACTTTTACATATAATTCATTTAAATATTCAAATAAATTTTACATAAATGCAGCAAGTACCTTTAAACATAGCTGAACCACTACAATTAAGTCTAGATTTCGGAGACACATAGGACATAGGAAATATATTCTTTGGCTTTGAAAATTAAACTCGACCAGAACCAATTCCCATGGTACTTTCATTACTAGTAACCTAGAGTTTAAATTTCATCAAAATACCGGCATTATTTTTTGAGTTATGGTGTTTTTAAGATATATGTTTTTTAGTCCTTGAACTTGTCAAGGGTTCCAGAACCCGAAACCATGGTACGATTTCGCCCATATGCAGTCCCGTCATACTTTCAATACTAGTTAACCCTTGTATACAATTGGAACGTTCTATCTTAATTTTAATTTACTAGTTTTATTAATTTCGATGATAAGTTTTTACACATTTGGGGGGTCTAAGAGAGGTCCTGAACCACCAGTTTAAATGATCCCAAATTAGGGGGGCACGGAAAAAATAGTAAGGAACACCCTGGGCCAAATTTGAAGCTTCTACATTTGTTTCAAGTCACTATTTTTATTAATTTCGAAAATATGCTTTAAGGTCCTCGGAACTGAGTGGCTGGTCCCCGACCCACTAGTCCAATGGGGCCCAAATTTTAAAGACACTTACGCAATAGGAAGGGACACCCTGATACCAAAGGTTGGAGGTTATATCTTCATTGGTTTCGGAATTACGTTAGTTTGGCCTAAATTCGATCAAAAAGTTCTCAGTTCCGAACCCATTGTCCAATCCTCACCGTACGTAATCACCGCCGTAGTTTCATTACCAATAACCTACAGCACAAATTTCATGAAGATAGCCTCATTAGTTGTTGAGCTATAGTGATTTTTAATTTATGTTCGTTATCCCTGACACCGACTTAAAGGTCCAGAATCCGAACCCATGGGCTGATTTCGCCCTTATACAGCCCGCGCTTTACTTATAGTACTAGTTAACCCTTGTACACTATTTGAACGGTCTATCTTAATTTGAAGTAACTATTTTTAGTAATTTCGATTATAAGCTTTTAAAACTTGGGAGGTCTGCGAGGGGTACTGAACCACCTCTCCAATTGATCCCAAATCAAGGGAACAGGTAAGAGATAGTAAAGAACACCCTTGTGGCAAATTGGAAGCTTCTACATTTTTTCAAGTTGTTATTTTTATTAATTTTAAAGATATGCTTTAAGGTCTTCGGAAATGTGTGGCTGGTCCCCGACCCAGTACTCCAATGGGACCCAAATTCCCAAGACACTTACGAAATAGGAAGGGACACCCTGATACCAAATTTGGAGGTTCTATCTTCATTGGTTTCGGAATTATGCTCGTTTGGCCTAAATTCGATCAAAAAGTTCTAGGTTCCGAACCCATGGTTCAATCCCGACCTTACGCAATCCCCGAAGTAGTTTCATTACTAGTAACCTACAGCACAAATTTGATGAAGATAGCGTCATTAGTTGTTGAGTTATCGTGATTTTTTATTTATGTTCGTTAGCCCTTCGATCGATTAAAAGGTCCAGAATCCGAACCCATGGGCCGATTTCGCCCATATGCAATCCCCGCCGTACTTTCAGTCCTAGTAATCTACAGTTAAAATTTCATCAAGATAGCTCCATTATTTTTTGAGTTATCGTGCCTACGGACGGACGGACGGACGGACGGACGGACGGACGGACGGACGGACGGACAGACGGACGGACGGACGGACATGGCTATATCGACTCAGGCGGTCACGCTGATCACAAATATATATACTTTTCCATATCTAGCTCGCTTCCTTTAGGTGGTTACAAACACCATACCAAAGTTAATATACCCCTTTACCTATTCTATAGGTGTAGGGTATAAAAAGAATTTATATAATTACCGAATTAGTAATAATATGAATTATTATATTATATACTATTATATACTATTATACTATTATACTATTATACTATTATTTGGAAATTATTACTTACCTCACTATTAAATTTTTATTTACACAAACGATCAAAAGTTCCAGAACCCGAACCCGTGTTCCGATTTCACCCATATGTAGTCCCCGACGTACTTTCAATACTAGTTAATCCAACACAATTGGAGGTTCTATCTTAATTTTAAGTTATAATTTTTATTAATTTCGATGATAAGCTTTTAAAACTTGAAGGGGTTTAAGAGAAGTACTGAACCACCACCTCAATTGATCCCAAATTATGGGGACGAGCAGGGAATAGTAAATAACACCCATATGCGAAACTTGCAACTTCTACACTTGTTTCAAATTACTATCTTTATTAATTTCGAAAATATGCTTTAAGGTCCTCGGAAGTGAGTGGCTGGTCCCCGACCCACTAGTCCAATGGGACCCAAATTTCAAAGACACTTACGAAATAGGAAGGGACACCCTGATACCAAATTTGGAGGTTCTATCTTCATTGGTTTCGGAATTATGCTCGTTTGGCCTAAATTCGATCATAAAGTTCTATGTTCCGAACCCATTGTCCAATCCTCACCGTACGTGATCACCGCCGTAGTTTCATTACCAATAACCTACAGCAAAAATTTCATGAAGATAGCCTCATTAGTTGTTGAGTTATCGTGACTTTTTTTATATATGTTCGTTAGCCCTGACACCGATTAAAAGGTCCGGAATCCGAACCGTTGGGCTGATTTCGCCCTTATATAGTCCGCGCTGTACTTATAGTACTAGTTAACCCTTGTACACAATTTGAACGGTCTATCCTAATTTTAAGTAACTATTTTTAGGCATTTCGATTATAAGCCTTTAAAACTTGGTAGGTCTGAGAGGGGTACAGAACCACCACTCCAATTGATCCCAAATTAGGGGAGCACGCAAGAGATAGTAAAGAACACCCTTGTGGCAAATTGGAAGCTTCTACCTTTTTTCAAGTTGTTATCTTTCTTAATTTTAAAGATATGCTTTAAGGTCTTCGGAAATGTGTGGCTGGTCCCCGACCCACTACTCCAATGGGACCCAAATTCACAAGACACTTAGGAAATAGGAAGGGACATCCTGATACTAAATTTGGAGGTTCTATCTTCATTGGTTTCGGAATTATGCTCGTTTGGCCTAAATTCGATTAAAAGGTCCAGAATCCGAACCCATGGGCCGATTTCGCCCATATGCAATCCCCGCCGTACTTTCAGTCCTAGTAACCTACAGTTAAAATTTCATCAAGATAGCTCCATTATTTTTTGAGTTATCGTGCCTACGGACGGACGGACGGACGGACATGGCTATATCGACTAAGGCGGTTACGCTGATCACAAATATATATACTTTTCCATATCTAGCTCGCTTCCTTTAGGTGGTTACAAACACCATACCAAAGTTAATATACCCCTTTACCTATTCTATAGGTGTAGGGTATAAAAATAAAAAGGAGAAATATTACTAAAGAAATGCAATTATTAAAAATTGTATGCGTATCTATAGTGCGAAAGAAAAAAAAATATATGAATTCGCAAATTAGGGTTATTCCATTTGAATGATTTCAGTTGCTTTGTAACCAATAAATATGTTTATATTTTATTATTTATGAAGATCATACCATTGACATTGATATTATGTAAGGCAAAAAAATGATATATTGCATAATATATCTAAATGTTTTTTTTTTTTTTTGATCATGAACTTTTCAGAAAACTTGTTGCTTGTATACGCTTGGGTGAACCACAAGGATATTTTTTTTTTTTTTGCAAAATGAAAAGTATTTAGTATGTTATAGTATAAATAAAAATAAATAATGAACTTGACTTTGAACTTGACTTAGTTTAGTAAAAACAGTAAAACGTAGACAGGTACATATTATGCGCAACGTACTTTCTGTACAATGAAGAAGGATATATTTTTTTTTTGTATTTAGTATGGTATGATATAAATTAAAAGAAATAAATAAAAAAAAGGATATTTTATTCTTATTGTTTTAAAGAATTTTATTAATCTTTTTTTTGTTAAAGTTTGTTTGTTTTTAGTAAGTACATGTATATATTCAAACAGTTTCTAGCAGCACATCTAATTTTAGTATTCGTTGGGTTGTTTTTATTGTTGTGTATAGGACACATTGATATGAAGTCCTCAATTTTATAAAGTGATGTCATATCTTTGCTGAGATCTATTAAATCTGGTTTAGTAAGATATTTTTTTTAAAAAATTTATTTTTTGCTCTCCTTTCACGAAAATTGTTTCAAAAGGATCAAAATAGTGTTTTAGAACAACTGGTACTTGAGTATATTCAATCACGCCTTCGTTCCATTTTAAACCGTTGATATTCCTTTCACAATACTGATTTTGATATTTTGCATCATCATTAAGTTCTTCTTCTGAATATGGTGGTTTGAAGTGAAATATAAGAGGAACTAAACTTCCCTTTTCCACAGCTGCTAATTCTTTTAAAAAATATTGTTTTTCATTTCCTCGAGAAAATTGTAAATCGACAATTAGAAAATTATTCCCTTCCATGGCAAAGTGTAGTAGCGAAATGACTAAATATTTTTGAATTATCATGATTATACCCGTATGACTATATAGTCCAAGGGTATAATAAATTTGCCATTACGTTTGTGACGCAGAGAAGGAGGGGGGGGTAGATATAGACTCAAGTGTATGGATCGGATCAGAATCGAAAAATAAATCGATTTAGCGATGTATGTCCGTCCGTCCGTCCGTCAGTCCGTCCGTCCGTCCGTCATCACGATAACTCAAAAAGTAAAGGAGCTAGGATTATGAAATTTTCACAAATTCGTTTTTATGCAAAAAACGGAATCGAGTTTTAAATTCAGCCATTTTGGTCCACGGGTTCGAGTACCTGCCATACAACTTCTAATTTTATATGAGCATTACTCTATACCTATGAAAGCTGCGTGTCTGAAATTTTGCCAAAAGTAGTTTAGTATAATGGCCAAAGTTACTGCAAAATTCGGTTGGTCTACTACAGAGGGTTCGAGTAGCTGCCATACAACTCCTTCTTTTATATGAGCTTTACACCACACCTGATGAAGCTGGGTGTCTGAAATTTTGCAAAAAATAGTTTAGTGTAATGGCCAAAGTTACTGCAAAATTTAGTTGGTCTACTGCTGAGGGTTCGAGTAGCTGCCATACAACTCCTTCTTTTATATGAGGATTACACTACACCAAATGAAGCTGGGTGTCTGAAATTTTGCCAAAAATAGTTTAGTGTAATGGCCAAAGTTACTGCAAAATTTGGTTGGTCTACTGCAAAGGGTTCGAGTAGCTGCCATACAACTCCTTCTTTTATATGAGCATTACTCTACACCTAATAAAGCTGAATGTTTGAAATTTTGCCAAAAGTAATTAACCGGATGATATAATGTATATGTTACGGTCATACGGGTATCCCAGAGTTGACACAGTCTACTCTACTACACTCTTCCTCGTTTTATTATATATTGATTTTGCTATAAATATAGCAGAGAGTACGTTTATCTTTTTAGTTTTATAATGGCTATGTTATATCACCCTTTTACAATGATGGTAGCGGGACCATCGTGTTGTGGTAAAACAACATTTATTCGTAATTTAATAGAAAACAGGAATACAGTTATTCAACCTAAAATAAATAAAATTATTTGGTGTAATCCTGATAGAAATGCAGTACCAATTAGACCATCCAACTTGACTATTCGAATACTTGATATTCGAATATATTTGCATGTTTTTTGACTATTTGATATTCGAATATTTTTTCCAAATATTCGAATAATTTCAAAAATGTAAATCACAGTAAGCTTTGAAAAAAGTACGGTTAATTTCTCTCTTCTTACAAGAAAAAACAAATAAACCCTGAAATAAAAAACAAATCTAAGAATTTTTATATAGAACTAGTATTATTTTAAAGTTTCTATTTTTATTTTTCGCTTTGTCATTTTGTAAATCCGAGCCGAGGTACCAGTACGTCGCGTATTTCGATTGCTCAGATGTAAATTCGTACCTAACTATGAATTTCAAAATTTTCTAGAAATTTCCAGAAATTATACACCGTACGCGTTGGTTAGGCCCTAATTAACAAATCATTTGAATTACAAAAAACGATTGGATACGCTGGACGTTTTGTATAATGCTCTTATAACAATACGGCCTACTTCAACAGCTTCTGAAAGAGTATTCTCAACAGCAGGCTCAATCAAAACAAAAAGACGAACCAGTTTAAATCATGAAACATTTAATTCAATTTTATTTTTAAAATATATGTTTTTAGAAAAAAAATAATGTTTTAAATAATAAAATAGTTCAAAACTAAACGCTTTCCTTTATTAAAATATAACTATTTTTCTTTTTGTTAATATGTCTTTATACTTTTGATAAATTATTCGAGTATTCGATTACTCGAATATTTTAAGATTTTTCTATTTGATATTCGAATAGTTGAAAAGCTCGAATATTTGGATGGTCTAGTACCAATAAATATTAAAGAACTTGAATATTCTAAAGAAATACCAGACTTGAGTAAAAATCATCATCCTCTGTTAATAGTAATTGATGATATGATGTTGAATTCTCACGACTCAAAATTATGTGAGTTGTTTACGAGAGGTTCGCATCATAGAAACATATCTGTAATATTTACAACACAAAATGTTTTTCATCAGGGAAAATTTTCAAGAGATATTTCTCTCAATTGTAAATATTTAGTACTTTTTAAAAATCCCAGAGACAAGTCATAGATTTTACCATTATCACGACAAATTTATCCTAATAAAATGAAAGAATTCCAAAAAGTATATAATGAAGTAACATTACAACCACACGGTTATATATTTATCTATTTAGATTGTGAAGTGATATATTGGGAGAGAATTTGTGTTATTGTGAAACAGACAATTTAGATAATTTAAGTGATAAATATGGAACGATTGAAGGCAAACCGACATATATTGCATCTATTAAAAAACTCTAAGCCGAAATTTCAAAAACTTATTATAAAACATTGTGACCCTGAAGTAATAAAAACAATATGTGAAATAGCGTTGAATATATTAAAAGGTAATTGCAATTTAAGTAAAACAACAATAAACCAGTTTAAAAAGTATAAAAAGGAGTTGAGAACATTAATTTGGCATAAAAAATCTTTAACTAGTAAACGAAAAGCCATTATTCAACGGGGAGGATTTTTACCTACACTAATTGGTGCTGTACTTTCAGGAATAATTGGAAGATTTTTACAATGAGCAACATGTTTAATAAAATGATTTTAGTGAAACCTGAGATTTATGATAAACTCAAACAAAATATAGATATTGAACTCAGTGAATTGAATAATAAAATGAAAAAAATAATTTTAAATAAAAATTTATCCGATATTCAGAAATGATATTTATTTCGTCAAAATTTATACAAAGTAAGTAATAAAAGTAGAATGACCTCACAGCAAAATAAACAGGATCAGAAAAAACAGGAAAATATAAAGTATTACGAGTCAAAAGGTGTTCAAACTCGTCCAAAACCATTTTTACGCAATGCAGAAGCTCAGTCGGAACATATCAAAAATAAAAATTTTGGTATGCAATTTCCCATAGAGGAGATTTATGAACAAGAACCACTTCACGACGATGAAGTATTTATTGATGATGAAAAAGAAGAAGAAATATATTCAAAAGCATTCTCTGCTGCAAAATCAGGAGAACGTCTCAGAAAAAGGAAATCAATTAAAAATGTACAACTATTTGAGACTTATACTGGAGATGTTATAACCGTACCTTTAGACAGTCCAAGTCCACCTCAAAAAAAGGAAAAAACTATAAATACTAAAACAATTAAGTCGTGTTTTACGCTCAAATAGAGCTGCTGGTGAAACTCAAACCGAACTTAATTTTCCAATACGAAAAGTTAAATTTACAAGTCATACACCATGGACAACATACAAATAAAGGATGATTTTTACATTACTTTACTTAGCGATTCATCTATGAATTACTATCCTGAAAATACATTGTCATTTTTTACGAATAAAATGAATAAATACATGTGTGATTCTAGTTGGAAAGTTGGTGTTTCTGAAATATATGTCAATGATTTTGTTCCAAATATATATGGTGAAGATTGGGAAAAAAGTAGCAAAATATATATTAAGGGGATGGAAAGTTCAGATTTAATAGCAGTTGGAACATCATATATACCATATGAGGAGAAACAAACGTTATGTGATTGGAAAGTTTTTCTATTACCAACATTAATTGAAAATATTAGACCACTTCAAAGATTTTCAAGAAAAGAAGTTGAACGACAGCTTATTTGGGGAATTTTTAATTTTATAAATGATGATTCGAATTATGCAAAACCAGCACAATCTGAAAATTTTCCTCAAAATATATCTTACACTACTATATGTGTGAATAAACCCAAAATTGATATAAAATTAAGAGCAAATTTCGCTTATACTTTAGAAGGACTCTTAAAAACATGTTTCGAACAAGTATCATGGAAAGTAACAGATTTTAAGAAATTTAAACCACATATAACAGAAGCTTTCAAAGTGTTTATATATAGTATACAATTAATTCCAATTATTAAACCAGATATGTTTTTTATATACTCAGATATCATTGAACCACAAAATATAGCTGATAAAGATGTAAGATGTTTAAGAACTATCAATGTTCAAAATACTTTTAATGATGTTGTAAAAGAATTTAGAAACATTCAATATTGTAATGTTGAGAAATCATTTAATAGCATTTCAATACTTTTATGTGATAAATATGGTTATAAAGTAAATTTTTCCAATAGCTCAATTCCTACAAAAATTCTATTGCATTTTAAAAAAGTATAAATAACGGTTGTTACAGAAAAATACATTATTACAAAATGGATCGAGTGTATTATAAGTATTATTTGATTCAGTCGGGGAGAGGTTTAGAAGATATTGGTCATTTGTTTTACTCAGGAGTACCGTATCAAAGAGGACGAGGATTAGGAAGTTTTTTCGGCGGATTAATTAGATATTTAAAGCCAATATTTAGTTCAGGTGTAAATATATTAAAGAATGAAGCTATAAGTTCAGGTATTAATGCTTTATCTGATATTGCAACGGGTGCAAATGTAAGGAAGTGATGAAAGATCGTGGTAAAGAAATTGTTAAAAATGTCAGGCGTGGTGCTGTTCGAAAACTGAATGAAATGTATGGCTCTGGAAAAAGAAAAAGGCAAAGTAAAATAAAAATTAAAACTATAAAAAGGCCAGCTTTGAAAGGTTTAAGTTATTTAGTGAGAAAACAACGTCAAGTTAAGAAGAACAAGAGTAGAAAAAAAGATATTTTTGATTAAAATGAGTGAATGTATGAAATCTGAATTGGATATTTTCAAAACACCACCCATTCAGTCCAGTATTTTACGATCTGAAGAAGTTTGTTACAACCCCATTGCTTCTCTAGATAATTCATCAACTATTGAATTTGTCTCTCTAGGACATGGTGATACATATAGAGATTTATCTTCAACATATTTAAGACTAAAAGTGCAAATAACTAAAAAATATGGAACCCTTTCGAATAATGATAAAGGTACCGACGGAAAAGAAATAATCCAACCAAGTGTAGTTAATAATATTCTACATTCATTAATAAAACAATGTAATGTTCAGTTAAATGGAAAGAATATTACCCCATCCGATGGAAATTATCATTATAGAGCATATATTGAATCTTTGCTAAATTATGGAAACGACGCCGCCACAACTCATTTAGAATGTGCTGGGTGGTTATTGGACAAACCCAATGTAGGGAGTTCTGAAAACAAAGGTTCTAAAGAAAGACAGAAACTTTACAATAACAGCAATGTAGTAGAACTTATGGGTAAATTACACATAGATATGTTCAATCAACCTACTTTACTAATAAATGGTGTTGATATTCGTATATTACTTACCCTAGAGAAACCGGAATTCTATATGTTTTCATTGGACTCTGATGAATCTCAATTGAAAATCATAGAAGCAAATTTACTGATGAAACATGTTACAGTTAACCCAAGTATTTTACTTGCTCATAATACAGTTTTGGATAAAAGTAAAGCAAAATATTTTTACAAAAGAGTTGAAGTAAAATCATTCACTGTTTCATCGAATAGTCAAAACATATTATTAGATAATGCTTTCATTGGGCAATTACCAAACACACTAATATTTTGCATGACGGAGAATGTTGGGTATTCAGGAAAACGATCTAAAAATCCTTTCAATTTCAAGCATTTTGATATTAACCAATTTTCATTATCTGTTAACGGTGTTCAAGTTCCTAATTTGGCGATAGAAACTAGTTTTTCTGATGAAAATAATTGTTTCACTAGAGCGTATAATACACTTTTTACCGGTACAGGAATACAGCATAACGACAAAGGTCATCAAGTAACTAAATCAATGTTTAATAATGGATTCTTTATGTTGGCATTCGACTTAACACCAGATTCATCAGGTAATGAAGTGTGTCAAGGTTTACTCAATCAAGGAACCGTAAGAATTGAAGCAAAATTATCAAAACCACTCCCCTCTACCTTAACAGCTATTTTGTATGGAGAGTTTGATGCAAATATTCAAATAGATAAAAATCGTAACGTTTATACAAATCTATAAATAAAGTAAAAACATATAAAAGATTATGAAATAATTATGTTTTTTAACATTCAGCAAAATGAATTCTTTAGAGATTGCGGACATTTTGAAATGTAATAAAAGTACAAATAAATTGTTTAATGGAGTTTGGGCACTGGATCGCATACCAAAAGTTATCGAAAGACCATCTTTTTTTGTTGTTAATACACAGATATCTAAAGATCCTGGAGAACATTGGTTGGCAATTTTTATACCAAAAGAAGGATGTATAGAATATTTTGATTCTTATGGAAGCCAGCCACGTGAAAAACAAATTATTAATTTATTTAAAAATCACTGTATTGTATTTAATGGAAAGCGTTTGCAAAGTGATTTTTCTGATGTTTGTGGTCAATATTGCTGTGTTTACTTATACTATCGATGTCAGAACAAAAGTATGAATAATTTTTTGAATTTATTTAACAATGTTGATAATATAAAAAACAACATAGAAAATGATAAATGTATAATGAAAGAATTTAAACGTATATTTGGAGAAAATAAAAATGTACAGTCATGTATTGCTAAGAAATATAAATATTAAATCAGTGATTGTAAATATTCAGTTTAATTGTACCAATGGAAGAATACAATACTAATAAAAACTTGCTGTTAGCTTATACATATTTTTTAAATAAGGGACACACATTAGTAGTCTCAATTGGTTTTGATCCAGTCTTGTGAAACAAGAATTTCATTTCAACGTATTCATAATAATCAAACAACATTTTATAATTACAACTATAATGAATGGATTGGAGTATACAGACAGTTTTTAAAAAAAAATTCAGCAAAACATCTACATAAAAAAATTTATTTAAACGTTAAACCTTATCACAAAGGACAAACATTTTTTATTTTAAAAGAAGAGGAAATAGATAATTTCTACAATATCAGTGAATTTCTAAATTTAGTTATAAGTTAGGTTTTGAAATTAGTGCGCGCGCCCCTAATCTTTTCCCTTGACTTTCCCAACTAGTTATAATTTTTATATCCTTTCTCTTATCAACATTTACACTCCAACAGGAAAATGAAAGCTGAAAAAAAAAAACTTTTTTCGCCTGTAAAAAAAATAAAACACGCTATGTATTTATTTTTTTATTTTAAAATATTTTAAATATTTTTATTATAATTAAATTTGTTATATAATTCTTTATTATAGTTAAATTTGTTACATAATTCAATAAATAAAGTATTAAAATTACTAATTTGTATTATTACTTTCATTTAATAAATAATGACCCCAAGGTAAAGTTTCATATGAGTTACTTAATAAAAATCTTTTATCATCATTTGAATTTAAAGCTACTTTTTATACCCGTATGACTTTATAGTCCAAGGGTATAATAAATTTGCCATTACGTTTGTGACGCAGAGAAGGAAGGGGGGTAGATATAGACTCAAGTGTATGGATCGGATCAGAATCGAAAAATAAATCGATTTAGCTATGTATGCCGTCCGTCCGTCCGTCAGTCATCGCGATAACTCAAAAAGTAAAGGAGCTAGGATTATGAAATTTTCACAAATTCGTTTTTATGCAAAAACCGGAATCGCTATTTAAATCCAGCCATTTTGGTCCAGGGGTTCGAGTAGCTGCCATACAACTCCTTCTTTTATATGAGCTTTACACTACACTTGATGAAGCTGGGTGTCTGAAATTTTGCAAAAAATAGTTTAGTGTAATAGCCAAATTTACTGCAAAATTTAGTTGGTCTACTGCAGAGGGTTCGAGTAGCTGCCATACAACTCCTTCTATTATATGAGGTTTACACTACACCTGATGAAGCTGGGTGTCTGAAATTTTGCCAAAAATAATTAACCGGATGATATAATGTATATGTTACGGTCATACGGGTATCCCAGAGTTGACACAGTCTACTCTACTACACTCTTCCTCCTTTCTGTCTAAAACTATTTACATTATGACATTCCTTCAAAAATAAAAAACCATAATCAAGGGTTCAAAGCGAGGGGCGAAGAATCTAAAATCTGAACTCCAGATTTCAAGTCTCTTTAGAAGCTGTAAAATAAAAAACCTAGGGCGAAGAATCTGAAACCGGAACTCCAGATTTCAAGTATCTTAAGAAACTGTAAAATAAAAACCCTAAATTAATGAAAAGAAATTTTTTATATTTTATATTTTATATAGTAATGATCTCGAAATTTAATACCTCCCCTTAATCATATTAAAAAACTATAGTATTGCGAATCTTATGAATATTTTCTCATATATATATTATATTTTCCATCATATTTACATAATTTTTGCTGTCTTTTGTTTTAAAACTAGTAGGATCATAATATTTCAAAATTAAGCATATGTACTTAGTATATATTGATTTTAACGAACTTTTTCTTTTAAAAACAATAAAGCACCTTTAAAAACAATAAGCGTATAGCTAACATTAAAATTTAAGATTAACCGCTAATTAATATTAAATTTCATTTCCTATGGAACAACAAATTTATATTAAAAAAAAAAAAATTTTTCCCTTTACTATAATATTTTCCTTTGTCTATGATCAGTAAGAATTATAAAAAAAGTTGCTAAAAATATAATATTAAAGTTTAACCACAACCACCTGTAAAAAAAAATAACAAACTTTTTCTTTTAAAAAACAACAATACATTAAAAAGTTGATAATTTTTAATTCAAAATTTAACTTTAACGTTTTCATCCCTTTTTATTTCCCCCTTTTTCATATTAAACTCATATTTTCATTCTTTTCTTATTCCTTTTAATATTAAACTAATCTTTCCACCCCTTTTTTAATTTTTTCATTATTTACTTATTTGGTTTTTATTCTTCCCATTAAATTCATATTAATATCTATACTAATTAATAACTATGTACTGACAAATAGTGTCATCTACTAAGATCAGAATATACCATTAATTTCCCATTAATCTTACTATTAATCCCATTCACTCAAAATAGCGACATCTACAAACACCACAACATCTAAACAATTCCCATTAACTTCCCTTTCAAATCATATTAATTCATTAGCACTTTCCTATTAATCCCATTCATTTAAAGCGACATCTATCTTTATACTATTAAGAACTTAATAAATAAGAATATTCAAGACACAAATAATATTCATTCAATTATAGCGACATCTACCTATTTCCTATTAACAACACAATAAATACTATATCCAAGACACAAACAACTGTCAAAAACACTATCAGCTGATTTTGACGTACCCAGAAACCTCATATTTATACTACTATAATATAGAAATAGTAAAAACAATAATAGATGTATAGTAATATTTGAAATAACAAATCAAAACAAGTAATAATTATAAAGTTAATTATAGAAGAAATATTATAACTAATAAAAATGATGGTAAAAATAAAAATAATAATAATTGTAGAACTAATAACAACAATAATAATAAGTCTTTGAATAATAATGATAGAAATAATAATTGTAGGAATATCAATAATAACAATTATTAATTTAATAATGGTAGGACTAAAAATAAAGGAGGAAAGAATAATAATATATGTGTATGACACTATAAATAGGAAAAATAATAATATTCATAACAATAATCATAATAATAATCATAACCATAATTAAATAAATATTGTTGCATATCTGTGGATACAAGATACTAAAATTGTGACATACGAAACCGATGAAGAAGAACTAATCAGAGAAACTGATTGGATTCTGAATAGAAAAAGAAATCCGAAGACACGTAAAGCGGATAAGTCCCCAGATGTTAACACATCTTTGGAACCACTACTTAAACCCCAAGAGGAAAAATTAAAAGGAAACAATAAGGTCACTAAAAAATATAAACCTCCTCCGGTAATTTTGAGCAATATAAAAAACTATTCTCATATTATAAAAATAATAAAAGAAGTAAATATAAATGTTAAAGTCAACATGATGGATAATGACCCGTTAAAAATTAATGTAGACAACGAAAATGAATAAAGAGTTTTGACAAAATCTATAAATAAAGCCAAGCTGGAATGGCATACATATGAAAATAAACTGATTAGACCAATTTAAGTTTTGGCAAGAAATCTTCAGCCATCATGTGAGCCAGAAGATATTAAAAAAGAACTTATTAATAAAGATTTTAAATGTTTAGATGTGGCAAATAAAATTAAAAGAACTAAAGATAAAAATATAAATATTGTAACCAAGCTTCCACTATTTATGCTATATTTTGATAATTCAAAGGAAATAAATAAAACATACATAATATAATATTTATAGCACATGAAAGTGAATATTGAGGCTATCAGAAGTAATAAGTCCATTCCTCAGTGTAAAAGATGCCAGTGTTTTGGACATACGCAAAAATTTTGCCAAAGACAGGCTAAATGTGTAAAATGTGCTGGAAATCATATGACAGCAGAGTGTAGTAAAAAAAAAAATTCCAAGCCATATGTGCACACTGCAACAAGGTAAACCCTGCTAACTATCGTGGTTGTTTGGTAGCAAAAGAATTACAGAAAAGATGATTGACTATGCGCAAGCCCAAACAATGAAATGAAACAAAATACCGAAAAAAACTACACCATTTATATCCAGTAAAGTTACGAAAGGAATTTTATACTCCCAAGCACTAAAAACTAAAATTAAAGAAAACATTATAACAGAAAAACAAATTAAAGTTGTGAAACCTAAACGTAATGACAATGAAGTGATGCACAAGATGCAAAACTAAGAAAAATCTACAGAAATTACGGAAAAAAAATTAAGGTTATGAAACCTAAACGCAATGACAATGAAGTGATGCACATGATGCAAAATCTATTGCTAAAAGTTGACGAAATCTCCATAAGATTAAATAAAATAGAAAAGAGCAACAATAATGAATATCAAGAAACACCTAAAAAAATTGTAAAAAATGTCTAGATAAAATACGTATTGCAACATGGAATCCTAATGGTGTCCTCAATAAAAAACATGAACTAAAAGTGTTCTTAAGATCTAACAATATTGATATATGTCTGCTATCAAAGACTCATTAGACAATAAATACAAAATTTTGGTTATAAATGCTATAAGGCAGTTCATCCTAGTAATCAATCGAGAGGAGGTAGTGCAATTCTAATAAAGGGCACTATAAAACATAATGAAGAATTCAAAATTGAATCTGAAGAAATCAAACTTCATCTACTAAACAAAATCTTAATGTTGGTGCAGTATATTGTCCACCAAAATGCTATACAAGAAAAATACCTTTAAATAACTCCTAAATGTCCACGGACATAAATTTCTGCTAGGAGGTGATTACAATGCCAAACATACAGATTAGGGTTCTAGTACAACCTCAACTAGTGGTAGAGAGCTAAGAAGAACTATTCAAAAGTTAGGTAGTTGCTATCATTCGCCTGGGAAACCAACTTACTGGCCCATAGACACCAACAAAGCTCCAGATCTAATGGACATCTTTATAAACAAAAGAATAATAAAAGCAACTTCATAAATTTAGCAGATAATCATGACTTGGATTCTGATCACTCTGCTGTCATACAAGAGTTGAATGAAAAAACAAAAACAACTAGAAAACTAAATAAGCCCACACTGACAAATAATACCACAGACTGGTTTAGCTTTAAGTATAAAATCACAAATAATATTAATTTAAACATAAATTTACAATCAAAAGAACAATTAGATTTGGAACTAGAAGTCTTTAATTATATAATTCAAAAAGCTGCTTGGAATAACACAAAAATAATTGAGTATAGGTCAGCAGCAAATAATTATCCTAGAGATATAACTGATTTAATAAAACGAAAAAGAAGGGCTAGACGTAGATGGGAACAAATCACGTTACCCTGATGATAAGAAGATTTTAGTCAGATTATCACAATCTCTTAAAAGAAAAATTCAGATATTAAAATCAGTATCATATGGAAATTATATAAAAAGTTTATCGGCAACAAAGGAATCAAATTACTCGTTGTGAAAAGCAACGAAGAGTGTAAAAAAAGCCGATAAAGCACGCCCCGCCGCTAATGAAGCCAGACGGAACAGGGCAAAGGCAAATAAAGATAAAGCCGAATTATTTGCAGATCATTTAGAAAACATATTAAAACAAATGATATAAATTCAGATCTTTGTTTAGTGGAGGATGTTACAATAGAAGAGAACAATATTAATCCATTTACGCAAAAAGAAATTAATGAAGAAATAAAAACTTTAAAGTTAAGAAAAGCCCCAGGTTTTGATCTTATTAGTCTTATTACAGCTCAGATTATTATTATTATTATCTCTAAAAGAGCAATTTGCTCGTACAGAGTTTGTATAACATTTGATTTTTTTTTTTAAAAAGAAACACAGTCATTAATGCAAAACTTAATTTCAATTATATAAAGGAGTAATTCAATTTTTGTTAATTAAAATTTTTTTAATTGTAATTTTTTTTTTTTTTTTAATTAAATTCAAATTATACTTTGTAACACGATAATAGTTGAAATATGGAGCAATAAAGTTATGCCTAAAAAATGGAGTGTAGGATTAATATGCCCCATACACAAGAAGGGGAACAAGTTAAACTGTGAAAATTACAGGGGAATAACGCTGCTAAATTGTGCATATAAGGTTATGTCAAATGTTTTATATGAGAGAGTAAAACCAATATATGAAGAGCAAGTCGGAGAGTACCAGTGTGGTTTTAGAAATGGCAGATCGACAATAGATCAAGCATTTCTGGTTAAACAAATCATGGAGAAATGCTACGAGTATAATGTAGATTTGCATATGATATTTATAGACTTCAAGCAAGCATTCGATAGCATTAACAGAAAAGAAATTCCGAAGACCTTACTGAAACTGGGCGTGTCCACGAAGTTGACTGGTCTTATAATGATGACAATGCAAAATTCCACGAATAAGATATTAATACAGGACTCTACATCAGAAGAATTTATTAGTACAAGCGGTGTACGACAAGGGGACGCTCTTTCAGCAATAATTTTTAATATGCTTCTGGAATATGCAATAGGTAACATGGATTTGGGAGGTAATATATTCATGAGAGAGTATCAGATTATAGTGTACGCAGATGATATTTTGATTATTGCCAAAGCTTATAATAAAATGGCAGATATATTTAAATTAATCACAGAAAAATCGCGTAAAATAGGCTTAAATATAAATATGGCAAAAACTAAATACCTAAAAATGTCAAGAAATGAAGAAAGAAGACTTCCACAAAATATAAAAATAGAACAAGATGAAATTGAAGGTGTTAATAGCTACAAATATCTTGGCATAATATTAACAAACAATAACAGTAGCCAAGCCTGCGTACAAGACCGAATACAGGCAGCAAACAAATGTTACTACTCTCATAAGAAGCTGATGACATCCAAGCTAATAACAAGAAGAGCAAAGTTGCAAATATACAAAACCATCATACGCCCAGTAGCAACTTATGGAAGTGAAACATGGACCATGAATAGAAATGAAGAAGAAATGTTAAGAATATTTGAAAGAAAGATATTTAGAACTATTTATGGTCCAATACGAAATGAAAACGGCGAATACCGTAGAAGGCACAATTCAGAGTTATATGCGCTAGCAGAGAACGAGGACATTGTAAAACATATAAAGTCCAGTAAATTAAGTTGGGCGGGGCATGTCATCAGAATGGCGGAAAATAGAGCACAGTACAAAATTTACAATGCTAGACCATTGCTTAACAGAGCAAGAGGTAGGCCTAGAAGCAGATGGGAAAATAACATTGAAGACGATACCAGAAAACTAGGGGAAATAAACTGGAAAACCACCGCGAGAAACAGAGATGAATGGAGGAAGATAGTGAAGAAGGCTAAAACTCACCAGGAGTTGTAACGCTAAAAGATGATGATGATGATGAACACGATAATAGATTTATATTATTAATATAGCTATTCACATATTATTTATTTATTTATACACTTATTGACTTATATGTACATATATATTTATATAAGAAATTTATAACTTATTATAAAAGAGCTTCCACAAAAAGTTCTAAAATTTTTAAGAAAAATCATAAATGCAGCAGTAAAACTGAAGTATGTTCCAACCACTTGGAAAGTAGCACAGGTTATTATGATAGCAAAGCCAGGAAAGCCATTAAATGAGGCAAAATCTTATATGCCAATATCTCTGCTACTAATTATGTCAAAACTTTATGAAAAAATGTTGTTAAAAAGGCTGAAGCGAATTATAGAAAATAAAAATTTAATTCACATGCAACAATTGACCAAGTTCATATAATAACAAATATTATAGAAAAAGCGTTTGAAGAAAAACAAATATGCTCTATAATATTTTTGGAGCACAAGTGTTTGACAAAGTTTGGCATGAAGGATTAATATTTAAATTAAGGAGGTTGATACCTTTACAATATGTAGAGATACTTGAATCGTACTTACCTGATAGATTATTTAGAATTAAACAAAATGAAGAGTACTCTACATTAAGAGAAATAAAAGCAGGTGTGCCGCAAGGCAGTATTCTAGGTCCTATTTTTTACTTGCTTTATGCAAGTGATCTACCGATGTGGAAAGTGTAACTGTAGCAACATTTGCTGACGATACTGCTATAATGGCAGTAGGATTGAATATTGACGAAGCAACAGGAAAATTACAGAAATCAAGTGTAAAAATAAGTTTTTAGACTGGAAAATAAATGGAAAAGAAACAAATGGAAAATAAAATTAAATGAAAGTAAATCTGTTCATGTTAATTTTAGTAATAGAAATATAAGAAACCCACCTAAAATAAATTTAAATGGTGTATTTGTATCAATCGAAAATTCAATAAAATACCTAGGAATGATGTCAAGATGTCAAGCTAAGGTGGAATAACCATGTTAAAAAGAAAAAACTAGAACATGAAAATAAATATAGAGAAAGTTACTGGCTCCTAAGGCGTAAGTCTAAATTAACAATGTATAATAAAGTGTTAATTTACAACCAAGTAATTAAACCTTTATGGTTATATGGCATTCAGCTTTTGGGTTGTGCCAAGCAAACGCATATTAAAAAAAATACAAACCTTTCAGAATAAAGTCCTACGTAACATAGTAAGTGCTCCCTGGTATGTACGTAATAGTGATTTACAAATTCCCTAAGTTATAGATGAAATAGTTAGATATGCCATAAAGCATAAAGCTCGTCTTGAAGGGCATATAAATATTGAAGCAGCTCAGTTAATAAACAATCAGATAGGAAGGCTTAAAAGAAAAGACCTTTAGATTATATATTATAAAGTACAGATTTCCAAAGGGAAAGTACACAAAACCTATACTCAAACCAAATATAGGAAAAAATTAATGGTTAGTCAGATCGACAGTTAAGAATCCGGCATACACTTCTGCTACAGGGCAGTTTATATATTTCGAAAATTCCCACTAATCCACGTAAATAAAAAAAAAAAACAAAATAAATAAATAAAATAAAATATTGGCATATTATCTGCTAGTAATCTAAATAAAGTTCGGTTTAATAGCGAGCTCATTATTGCCAATAACAACATTCATTGCAATCTCAAAACTTTTGATAGTCTTCCAATTTTTTAGTGATTTTAATCTTCCAAATTTGGAATGGTTGTGGTCTGATACAAATAATTTCTTAATTGAAGATAATGTCTCATTTAACCTTGAATCAATTTTGTTGACTGCCTAAATAGCCTAGATCTGCAACAAATCAGTTCTATTACTAATGAGATTGGCAGACACCTAGACCTTGTTTTTTCTGCAGATCATGAAAATTTTCGGTCATCCCATAGCGAATTAACATTCACCAATATAAAAGACTTTCAACCAACAATTGATTTAATTCTCAATATAATTATCAAAAGTTTGATTTTGTTAAAACAGATTTCACATACTCTCTCTTAGACTTGATTGACTTGGAATCAATGTTCTCTTCATTAAATATAAGCATCTGTCTAAAACTGTTTTATGAGAAGCTAACAACATGTGTTCGCTTAGCAATTCCTCTCTTAGACTTGATTGACGTGGAATCAATGTTCTCTTTATTAAATATAAGCATCTGTCTAAAACTGTTTTATGAGAAGCTAACAACATGTTTTCTGTTTACTAAGTTCCACAATCATCTAATGAATTGCATTCTTTGAGGAACAAACGTAAGCATTGAAAAAATATATTGAAACAAATTTCGTTAATCACTTCTATAATAGACTGCAGGGTTTATTTGATATTCTTTATAGGGATTATTTATCAAGATTTAAATCTCAACTTTTTTCTAATCCGGGAGTTTTCTTTTTATTTTTTTAAAAATGAACGCAAGACTGATGGTTATCCATCAGCTTTGAGATTCGAAAATAGAAACCAAAAAACAAATAGAAATTTTGCCATAGAAACAAAAAAACAAATAGACACGGGCCTTCGATCTAATCCCCTACAAAATTTTGCTTGAAAAGCATAAAGCCATAGGATTTTCAAGTCAGTCTAAAATGGCAATCATCTTATCTGTCAAATCGGCTAGCCAAGCCCTTTTTGGATCTGCAATTTCAGTGACTTGCGTCATTAACTCATGAGTCCAACATAGGATATGTTCGAAATTAGGCAACACCACTCTAAATAGTTTTTATTTCGCCGCAAATTCCTTTTTTGAAAACAAGATTAATAAAGGAGCGTTTCCAAGGTTATGGAAATATGCCACTTTGAATAAAATTAACTATCAAATACGATTGCAATATAAACGATTAACCCACAAAAAGAACGGATGGTATTCTCAATTGGGACTAATCCTTGATAGTAGGTTGGATTTCAAGCATCACTACAACTTTATAATTAAAAAAGCTAAGTTAACTCTTGGATATATTATGCATTGGTAACAAGAGTTTCTCATTCCTATATCAGAAAACTCTTCGTTACTTATGTAAGACCTATACTTGAATATGCAAGTCAAGTATGGACACCTTATCGTGATATAAACATTTCATGGATACAGTAAAAAAGAAAATTGTTGGTTTCGCTCTACGCTTGAACTGATCTAATACGCCTTCCACTCTATGAAACTAAACTTCTTATTAATATGAACCCCTAATATTTGTAAATTATTCAGGAAGTTATTCTCGGTGAAATTAATTCACTTGCTATTCGTAAACAAATGATAATAAGGGCAATTTTGGATAATTAAAGATAGTTCGAGCTTTTTAATGTCTCACTACATTCTACAGACTACGGTAAATTTGAGCCAATTTTGCGTATATTAAGACGGACTAACGTAAAGTTTGGAGTCAGAATTTACGCGAGCATAAATAATTTTCGTAGATTTTACGACTGATCTATTATTTGTAATTTAACTTTGTTTTTTCTTGAATGTTCGGCTTTGTGGTTTTGGCATAAGTCTTTACTTTATGTTTTCTTTTCGACAAAATATATAATTTTTAAGACTTGTTAAAATATTTGGTTGCTAATATTAATAATTTTATTTTTTAGTTTTTTAAAAGTAGAGTAGCATCTAACACACTAACACTGGTAAATGATGACTTTTTAGTTTATTGTGATGTGATAATTACTAAGTGAGCAAAATTTTCTGATGCCTGATTTAAGCAATTGTATCATACATTTCTCGATATTGATTTATTTTTGTTTTTGAATTTGTTTTCCTACTTTAATTGCTAAATATGTATAGAGTATAGGCATAATCAACCAAATACTATATGATGGTATATATTATTTAGGATAATACAAAATTATTTGTGGGAATACAAAAATTAAACAAAACCTGAAAATATAGTTTCGTAAAAAGAGAAAATAGTAGAAAAGTAATACAATTGTACATTATAAATATTAACGTACAAGAATATATTTAATACAAACACTAATTAGCTTAGTTTACGTTTAAGCATATGAAAAAAATATTAAGCATTTTTTGCTTTAACTATTTGTGAAGTATGAATTTATTTTATCCTTTAGGGTTTCATATTTGGGAAACTTAATAAACTTTCATATTTCCAGTAAACATCCTATTATTCTTTATTCCAATAAGGGTTTTGAGTCGTAATGTTACGAATTCGTATATAAACTTACCCAACAGGTGGTTCATTGCAAGACATACTGCATTAGATATTAGTTTTTAAAAACATTTTCCAAAATGGCAATTTATTAATAAAAAAAGTTAATTTAATGTTCAATTATTTGTTCATTCATTGTTTTGTATATTTACTTTAAAGTGAATTAATAATATATACACTTCATGAGCATTAAAAAAAACTAAGTTTAATTTTTTTCTGACAAACCAATTTTAAACATTTCAAATTTATTGTTCAAAAACACTTTTGTTTTTAATATATTATATTAAAAATTAACTAAAGTAAAAGTTCATAGACCATAACACTGACTTAAACAAATTTAAATGCATTTTCATTTATATTTCCTACAATGCACATAAATATAAAATAAATATGAAGAGTGCAGGCAAATAACAATCAACGTCACTTTTTTTAGAAATTGAGAAAATTCAATTAATATTTTCAAAGACTTCTTGCGTATAAAAATGTTCTGAAAGTGTCTGTAAACAAGCTTCATAATTAATGTTTATCCTATTCTTAAAGAAATACAATACAAAAAAATTAAAATAATTTAATATTTTCTTATTTTATTTACAAAAAAAAAAACTTAGTTTCAAAAAAATTCAGTTTTGTACGAAAAAACAATCAAATATTAAAAATTTAGGAAAAAATAATCAAACAAAAAATAATTTAATAAAAAATAAAAACATAAATAGTTCAAATTAAGTAATTAAATAAAATAACAAAAAATAATTTAACAAAAAATAAAAACATAAATAGTTCAAATTAAGTAATTCATTAAGTTTAAATTTTTATAACGTTAAAACGTATGGATTTGCTTAATTATTATCGTCTGTGTCCGAAACTTGATTCGAATGCGGCAGTGCTTCAAAAAACCGCTGCGCTTCGTCTCTGCAAAATTCTTTAAGTACCATTAAATCATTATATTTTCCAGATGAAAGTGGAATTAGGCTAGTGTAAGAAGGCTTTAAATTTTGTGAACTGTTACCAGTATTTTTATATCTGATTATGTACGAATTCCATGGGCCGTTATATGTGTTTCTTAATTGGAGTATCCGACTATGTTCCTTTGTTATGTAGATTTCAGAAATTGGCCTCGTTGCAAATGGAGATTTTTTTTTATAATGATTATTTTCCAAATAACTGCCCCAGCTTTTGAAAATATCTTGTTTACTTTTAATAATGACAAAGGGCGAGGGTTTGACCCGTGAAGATTTAACATGATCGTTCCATTCATCAGGCAATTCTATTTTAAGATTTTGTTTTATTAATCCCATATTTTTGTCACATTCCATGTAACTATGGCCTCGAACGGGAAATGTTATTTTAAATTCCCGTTAGAACATTTTTATTTGTAATAGTCAAGTCAAGTCAATAAAAACAATTCAAAATTTGCCATATTAAAAAAAACTGACATTGATTGTTTTTTCCATTAAAACTGTGACATTGATTGTTCTTTCCCTGTACAGGAAATTTTGAACAGGCTAAAACTTTGATCTCGTTTGGTTTTACATTATTTATTGTTGATAGAACGAAAGATTTCATTTTTGCCTTTCCAATGATACCCTTATTGCATTTTCGAAAAAAATTGACATTGATTGTTATTTGCCTGCACTCTTCATATGTTATCACGAATTATATATATATATTATCTATGGTTGTCAGTTGTCAGTGTCACTTTGACCACGATTGGTTCACTTAAGGTGTTTTTTTTTTAATCAGAGCACGCTCTGAGCAAAGAATGAACAGAGTACGCTCATAGCGTTCACATTTTATAAAAAACAACGATTTAAGAAACTGTCATTTTGATTTTAGTTACGTTTTAAATTGTCAAAAAAATTAAATTAAAATAACATAACTTAAAATAAACAAAATATATATTGAATTTTTTTTACAAGCAAAATCTTCAACAAATGTCAAAATGTATTTTATTCTGCTCAGTTGTGCTAGATATATTCACAGTGAGCACGTAGACCAAGCTCTGAGCGTCCTCTGATTTAAAAAAAAAACACGAATCAGCTCTTACAGCTTAGAGCAAAAATATAAACACGATTTTTTTTTTTACACTTAAATTGTTTTTTACGATAAAATAGATAAATAAAAGATTTTCAGAATATATATATATATAACAAATATATTTTATTACATGTTAATATTTTTTAAAAATTAATTTGAATTCCAACACAATGTTAATGTCACAGATCACAGATAACAGGTGAAGTCTCATCTCTTATATCAATTTTAAGTGATGTTGAGCGCTCCTGTTATTAATATGTATTAAAATCATAATAATATATGTAACAAAAAAAATTCTTAATTTCTTATTGTAATTAAGATTCCTCTACCACTGGTAAGGTAAGGGGAGGCGGGGGAGATAACTTCTCCACCTGAGTAACTAATAGTCAAGATGAGGGCAGGTAAGACCATAAAAATAATACAGGCCAATATGCATAGGAGCATCGTTGCTACAGACATAGTCAAAACAAAGATGCTGAAGGAGAACGTAGCCGTATCTCTGATACATGAACCAAGTACGGTCAATGACCATGCAACAGGATGGGATGAAAGACACTTTAAGTGTTTCTATAAAATGAATAACAGTGGGCCTAGAGCATGTATTGATATTAACCATGATCACTCCTTAAAGGGAATGGGAGTGATCATGGTATCAGGATACCTACCATATGAAGAAGAGAACTCACCGGCACGGGGATCTGGTAAGTCATTCAAAACATAATGATTCAAATGTACGGTGTGGGGAATACCAACGTCGACAACGGAGTAAACAAATAGGTGTAGGGTTGCATCGACTGACTGTTGCTTTACTTGTTCTTCATAAAAGATGATACAAAATTAATAAAGTGTACGTTCATGAACTCCAAAATTTTGCTGTTTCCCTAGTACAAAATCAACAAAATGCTCTGTGTCCACAAACCTTTTTTGAAAATTTAAAGAAATTATAAATATGCCAAATCCTTATATACTTAATTTTAAAAAAAGGTTTGGGAACACATTTGTACTAGATAAACAGAAAATTTTGGAATTCATGAATGTACACTTTATTAGTATTTGTATCATGGACACCTAGTGGCTTTTCTGGCAGAAGTTGATGATAGACAATCCGTCAATATAGTTGATAAGAAGGCGCCGTGAAATAAAGCTATAAAATGACATTATGGCTTTATTTCGCATTCAATGCGAAAAAAAGCCATATCGCCAATTTTTTCGCGTATGGCTTTAATTCGCATTCAATTGCGAAATAAAGCCATATGGCTTTATTTCGCATTTAAAAATGTAATTTTATTTGTGAAAATAGAAGCAATTTAATTTTCCAAACTTTTTTATTTAAATAGTTAGGAAGGAGTTTTAGAGTTGGTTTCAAAAGCAGGGTTTTACGCTTTTTCCAGAATATTTATATATGTGTATATGTGGGATTCTCAATTAGGAGGGATTTTAGAGTTGGATTCAAAAGCAGGATTGCCGCTTTTTCCAGAATATTTATATATGTGTATATGTGGGATTGTTAGTTGGATTCAAAAGCAGGGCTTTACGCTTTTTCCAGAATATTTATATATATGTGTATATGTGGGATTCTCAATTAGGAGGGATTTTGGAGTTGGATTCAAAAGCAGGATTGCCCCCTTTTCCAGAATATTTATATTTATTAATTAGGGTTGATTATTTTTTGTATGAAATAGCTATGCCGAATTCTCATACCATTCTTTTCATTATAGTGTTGGATTCAAAATCTAGTTTCAATAATTGAGTTAGCGGGGGTAATGAAAATATAATATTATTTAACATGTTTTATTACAGTGTATTAAAAAAATTAGAAACTTATTAATTTTTTGAATGAATTAGGTATCCGAATTCTTATACCATCCTTTTCATTTTAGTGTTGGATTCAAAATCTAGCTTCAATAATTGAGTTAGCGGTGGTTCGGGGGCGACAGCCCCCGTAATGAAAATATAATATTATTTAACATGTTTTATTACAGTGTATTAAAAAAAATTAGGAATTTATTAATTTTTTGTATGAAATAGGTATGCCGAATTCTTATACCATTCTTTTCATTTCAGATGAGAGTAGACCCTACCTCTAGAAGCATTTTTTGTTTGTTTTGAACCCTAGAATAACCCCTAGTTCTATGGCAGGTTATTAGTGAAACACCCTGTATTTATCATTTATAACTGCACTTAATTATCAATTTCTATTTTTTTTTTACTTTGTTTACTATTAAACTAGAATTTGTATCAATTTTACTATATGGCTTTATTTCGTAAAATTTTAGAAAATGATATGGCTTTATTTCGCATTTGAATGCGAAATAAAGCCATTATGTCATTTTATGGCTTTATTTCGTATGGCTTTATTTCGCGCCACCGATAAGATTTGTCGATTATAATTCAGCGAGGTGGCGCCGCGTAGTGGAAAAAAAATCTACCTAATTCTAGAAATTAAATGTTAACGAAGAAACATCTAGTACAGTCCGGTGCAAACTTTTTAGGCATTCGGGCCATTCGTACAACTTGGGTATAGCAATGGGCCGCATGAAATGCTATGATTAATAATATGAATTTAGAAAAATATATATAATATGTAAAATATATATAATTTTATTTTATTCATTAGCATGAAATTCCACAAGAAAATAATATCCAAAAATCTTAATTTTGTATATGGTTGGTATGGTTACAAATATTTTTTCTGGTTACTATTGCTAAGTTGCAAATTTTTTGTCTGTTTTAAATATTTTTTCCTAATGATAAAAAAATATATATAAATTTACCAAAAGTTAATGTTGATCTTGTGTTTTTTTGTGAATAATGAATTGCAGTTTAATTAAAAAAATTGTAATTTTTAAGTTTCACATTCATATATTTTAACAAGTACAAAATATCTGAGACGCAAAGAGATTTTGAAGTTGATCCGAGATTTTATACTTACACCTAAGGCTATACAATTTATGTTATATGTTAGAAATAGAAAACTTTACTCCACGAAATTATATTTTGAAAAAATTAAAAAAAAATATTATGAAATAGTATGAAAAAATATATTATTAAATGGGCCGCACAATATCTTTTTTGGGCCGCAGTTTGCACGGGCCTGATCTAGTACGATAAAAAAAACTAACAATAAGAGATACCTTGGAGTTTCGATTGTTGAAATTGTCAATAAATACATTTATATATTGTATTACACGAAAATTGGAGCTGGTTAAATGGTAAAATGATAAAACCATAGATAATATATATACTTCGTATTAATAGATTACCAAGTAAAACAATTTGTATATTGACGCTGCGATCGGTGGATGGTTGCCAACTTTATATTTTAATGAGACAGTTTTACTTTAAGCTCAATAGATGTTCCACAACTTTGTTTGCTCCACATCCCTTTCCGACATTCTCATATTCTGTCATAATTTTTTATTTAAATAAAGAAAGTTAGGGTGACATCGTAAATGTCATAAAAAAAACTTGAAACTGATACAATGTGAAAATAACACAATGTAAAATTTCTGAACAAATTGTGTCGAAAATACAATGTGTTTTTTTACAATTCCGATTACGTCAAAATGAAATATCAAAAAATTAAATTTTTTCTACAGAAAAAATCTTTGGAACGTAAAATTAATATTTACTTACTTTTCTTCCGAGTTTTTTTTTTGAAATTATGGACTTCACCGCACCACCACAAAAGTAAAATTCAACTAACCAAAATGCAAATTAAAACTTCAAAATTCAAATAACTTTTAATTTATTTATATGTATTAAAAAAATTTCGATACTCAATTTAACAACGCGCGTCGTGGAAATGGGTCGCAAATACAATGTAAAATGAATTTATGATCATGAGACAATTTAAAATTTTTGAAGTTTACATTAACGATCATGCGACAATGTATTCACGACGTCGCAAACACTTTTACGATGTCAGGGCTATGAAACTGTATTATTATATTGATTAGCTGAGCTATGCGACTTTTTTGATTGAGTTATGAGATTTCCAATAAAATAACTCAGTGCCGGCACTACGCCTTCTAGCGCCAAGTAAACTTTTTGAAAACGCCACCCTTGATAAATTCGTTTTCACATTAGAGATCTGCACAAATATATTCCTTTAATAAAATTATCGAATATATTCAAATACTATATTCTAATTCAATACATTCGTTCTAAAAGCTTTAAATATGGTATATACTCAAACTACAACTTAACTATATTTATTCTATTCGTTTTATTTCAAATAATAAATTGAAAAGCTTTTTTTTCATAAATACTTTGATGTCTTAAAAATCAAATTTTAATTCTTCTAAATCTTTTAAAATACACCAAGTATACCGAGTACTCTAAATATAATGAAAAAGAAAAAGAAAAAAAGAAAACAAAAAGAAGATAAAAAAACAAACAAAGCAGTGACAAAAAAAACAAAGCTACATTACTCATTGATATAATACATACTGGTTATATGTACTCGGTATATAAATACAAATAACATAAATATTTTTATTATATTTGGTGTACTCGGTATATAAATACAAATACTATAAATATTCTATTTTCGTGTACACATAATAAATCAAATACATATTCATTCTATTCTACATAATTTTGTATTTCATTTACTCTATTCTATAATAATTTTGTAATGAATCAGAACCTACATTAATTCTTTCAGAAGGCCTGGACATCGAAATTAGTACACATGGTTAAAGTGTTTGAAAAAAAGCTCTTCCAAATGACGTTTCTTAAAAAATTTTTTGTACTTTTATGTTTATGTTTTTTTTTTAGGTAAAATTAAAATTTTCATCAATTTTCTTTTAGAGTTTTACCAATGAAATAATTGTCCACATATCTTAATTTTTATATTAAAATAAAATTTGAAATTTTTTCTGTAACATATCAAAATTTCAGCTTTCAACTCGAAATTTTTAATATATTTACAGCAAAATATATTTAATGATTTTTTTAGTATTAAAAATCACCGCCATTTTGACACTCTCAAAAAATATTTAAATAGACATTTATCATGTTTTTTAGTGAATATAACCTTCAAATTAAAAGCTATAATTTCAAATTTTTTCAACGATTTCGGTAAGTAGTTCAAATTCAATCTAAGTTTTAATATATATAAATTTAATAAATAATTATGAAATTTATATATAAATAAAGCTTAAAGAATTCTCTTTTCACTCGTAAAAAAATTAAATTTGAAATCATTTTTTTCAGCACATTTCCAAGCAAGAATTGGAAAAGGAGCACCACATTCTGGGTAAGAAAGTTTTTTCTAATAAGTACAGTTTCAACTAAAAAGTAGTTGCGTAGTGTAAAATTGTGTAGAGTAGTATTTTATAAAATTAGAATTCATCAAGTTTATAAAAAATATTTAGCCGAACTAAATAATTTAAAACAAGATATTGGTGAAAATACTCTGGAACATGTATATTTGAAAAAATTTTTGATTCGTCCGACTATTTATGTGAAGCAGATTTCGATCCCGAATCTAATTTGTATGTGGGAGGTTATGCTTCAAAATCACTAAAAAAATATATTAAATGCGTCAATTGCTCCTGGGGATACCACTTTAAAAAAAACGAGCCATATTCTCTACCTCTACGGTGGTGTGGAAACGAGAATTATTAAATATCTATAATATATATATATATATATATATATCAATTTTTTTTATTTAAATACTTATTTTTTATTTCCATTTATTTATGATTTATATTTTTCAATTTTTAATATTCTAATGAAATAATTAAACTCATTCAAATTCCCACTGAACACAACTTTCTTTTTGACCATTAATGTACGACATTAATAATCTTTTTGAAAGCTTCTAAGAAGCTTTTTCCTATTAAAATTTTTTTTGGAAGCAAGTTTTTGAAATCCATACTTATCAATGAAAAAATTAAAGTTAAAACTTTTTTTTGTTACTAAATGATGTAAGTAGTTTTTGAGTTATTTTAACATTTTTAGGAGGACTTCCGCGTTTTCCCATAAGACTACGTGTAAATTTCATTTGCGGGAGTCCCATTTTGAGCTTTTTTTCTTTAGATGTCCAGGCTTTTGAATTATTGTAGGTTATGAATGAATGCATTTGGTTTGAAAGCTTTCAAAACCGAATATAAAAAGTTTTACTTATTATAGAATGTTTTGAAAGCCCTTTTGAATACAATTGTGCAGATGTCTATTTCACATCACCCTTGAGGTAGAACTTTCAAAGCTACTGTAATAGCTATTGTTGCTAATCTAGTAGGTAGGTACTGTAAAACTTTTTTATTATTTCTATACTCTATCGATTATTAATATAATTATTTATAATTCTTCATTTTCTTTAAAATTTCTAACATTTATACTACTAAAAATAATAACATTTTTTAAGAAAATAACGCACAGAACAGTGTTTTTTTTTGTTCCACCATATAAAAATATTTCATTAAGGTACCTACTAAAAGTAAAACATTTTTTAAGAAAATAGCATACAGAGCAGTGTTTTTTTTTTGTTCCTCCATATAAAAATATGTACATACATAAAGTAACATATAATATAGAGTATTCACGTAGAGTAAAATTTTTTTACCAATTTTTTTAAAAAATATTTTTCGTTTTTACTCAGTACTCAAAAATTATTCTCATAACAATTATTTTTACTTAAAAATTGAGAATAATTTGTTTTTAAACTCATAAATAAAAAAAAATTCTTCTCAATTTCTTGTTTTGAGTATTTATTAATATACCTTTAAAAAACTATATGAAGGGTATATACATACATACATACATATTTATTTTTATACATTATTCTTCTTATTCCATATAAAAGTATGAAAAGCTAAATCTATACTGCATGCATAGTGTGTAGGTATATTAACATATATAAAATATTTAAGGTCTTTTTACTTTTTTTTCGTTACTTTGATTTGAAATTAAAAAACTAAATAGAGATTTTACATCTTTTATTGATGCATGTGTGAAATATGAAATTAAAACAGCTAAGTGTATTTTTCGTTCTTCTTGTAAATCAAAATAGAAAAATTTATTTTCATATTTATTATTTGTAACTTTTGATATTAACGTTGAATGAATGTGCGACAGACAAGCTTATTATTAAAAGTTGTATTATTATTAAAAGTTATTTGTAACTTTTGATATTAACGTTGAATGAATGTGCGACAGACAAGCTTATTATTAAAAGTTGTATGGCTTGTAAAATCATAAATAATCTTATCATTTTAATAAGTATATATAAGAATTTTACGTTTAAGAAGAATTTAGTTCGTTATTTTGATTGACTCAAATTTTTTTTTTTAAAATTTAAATGGATATGAAAGATAAAAATATAAAATTTAATAAAATTTCAATATTTTTTTAAATAATTCTGTTTTATTATTAATTCTTAAGTTAGTTAATAAAGGAAAAAGCCAAATGGAATAAGTATTGCATTACATTATTGAAAAATATATAAAAAAGCTTTAATATTTTATATTCCATATACCTATGGCATAAAAAACCCTTATAGCAAAAAAAAAAATATAATATAAAATATGTACATAGGTATAAACAAAACAAAACAATTCATTGACTAAAAAAAATTATCGAAAACAAACAAAAATATTCATTAACTTAAATTTAGTTATTTACATTCCATATTTACAAAATTATATTATGATTAGGTACTTCAATCGTGTTCATCCAATTTTCTCGTTCATGAAAAGAAAATAATATAGGTATCAAGTAAATTATTCAAAAAATAAAAATTATTACAAATTATAATAAAAAAATTTATTTGCTAAATCTATAATGAGAAAAAATTTTTAAACAACAGACAAATAGACAGACAGACGTACAAACATATGCAGACAGACGGACGGAAATAAACAGACAAATAGACAGACAGACGGATATTATGAAATATATTAAAAATAAGTTATGCATTTAATATTTTAATTTTACTTTGATTACTCTCAGCTTTTTTTTCGTCATTTTTTAAAAGCTTTTCCCTTAACCATTTTGCTTGCTTTTTTAGCAAAAGATTAATTAGTAACTCTAAAAACTTTATTTTATGCATGTAGCATTCATCATTTTCCCTAAACCATGTAGGATATTTATCAGATTTTTTTGTGGCTTCTAAACAACATAAAAATATATTTTTCCTTAAATTTTTTTCATGATAATTTTCATAAAAATAGTGATCAAATATGCTCATATGAAATTGTGTAATTTCGAAAATTTTTTCGGTTGGAGCTTTCAAGTTCAGGATTTCTGATTCATTTTTATAATTGTTTTGATAAATAAATTGCTCCGAATCAAGCAATAATATATCATTAGAATTTTTTAAAAATGAAGAAGTACATTGATCACAAGAAATTTTTTTTATCAATTTAAAGATAACGTAGCCACAAATGTATCTTTCGGCGTTATTTGAAACAATATTTAACTCTTCAGTTTGATTATCCTCTAAAATTTTAGATTGAAATCCCTCTAAATAATTATTAACTAAATTAGTTAAATCGTCATCAATTTGATCATTTGAATCCGAATCATCTTGTTCTAATTGATAATCCTTTAACCCTTTCGTGGGCTGTGGAAAGTATACTTCCCACTTAGCTAAAAACCTTCTAAAAACTATAATTTTACCAGTACGAATTATTTTTTGATTTCAGAGTCATCTGTTGACAATAATCTAAATGTGAAAATACAATAACAGCGGTGGCAGCACCTCTGATAAGTTTATTTTTATATTTTTTGGTGAAGATGCATTAAAAGTGACAGTTTGCAATTTTGAATTTGCCAATTTTGTGATTTTTTATAGTTTATTTTTATATTTGCGAATATATTTTTGAAAATTTATAAAAAAAGTAAGTAGTGTTTATTATATTATGCGTTTAACGTATTAAAAAGAAAATATTTAGTGTGGATCGAATGTAAAGTGAATTTTATTAGGTGGGTAGTATTCTTCCCACGGCCCACGACCAATTAGTTGTGGTGGGAATTATACTTCCCAACGAACACTACATTTTTTTTTTTTGCAGATTCAAATGGATAATATCTCAAATTTCGATTTGGAAAATCCAAAACATGTTGAGAGAATTTTGGATATGTGCTTTGGCTTACCATCTGATGATGAAGTTTCTGAGGAAGAAGCTGATTTCGGTGCTAGGGAAGAATTGCAAGCATTAGAGGAGACATCAAAGAGTCAGACTCCCAATGAATTGATACAAAATTTTGTATTAGAAGAAGAATTTGATAATAAATTAATTTTTGATAATGATGAGAGTGAAGAGAGTGAAGAGGATGATGATGAGGAATGGACTGAAGATTTATCTTATTTTGAACAAGAAAATCCAATTTTCGACTTTGAAGAATGAATTAAAATCAGAATTAGATTATTTTTTGAATTTGATGGACAACGACTTGTTAAATTTGATTGTTGTAGAAACAAATAGATATGCCCAAGAAAAACCGGGAAGTTCTTCTAACAATTGGATAAACATAACATTAGAAGAATTAAAAGCATTTATAGGATGTCATATTTTAATGGGGATTCATATTTTACCACGGTTACATTGTTATTGGTCCTCTGATCCTTCACTAAGTGTTCCTAATATAAATAAAGTTATGACGGCCAAACGTTTCAAAAAAATAACAGAAATGTTATATTGCAATGACAATTCAATGAATACTAATAAATCCGATGTAAACCACGACAAACTATTTAAAATAAGACCGTTACTTATTAAAATCAACAATAATTGTCAGGAATCTTATAATCATTCGAATTATTTATCGATTGATGAATCAATGATTCCTTTTAAAGGTCGATCCAGCCTTAAACAATATATGCCTCAAAAACCTGTAAAACGAGGTTACAAGGTTTGGTGCCTTTCAGATTCCGAAACTGGATACGTTATAAAGTTTGATGTTTACACTGGCAAGAAAAAAGAAGGTTCAGAATCTAAACAGTTTGGTTTAGGAGAAAGTGTAATTTTAAACTTAACTAAAAATTTGCAACGAAAACCGGTTTTAGTAGCGTTTGATAATTTCTTCACTACTTTCAAAATAGTTAAGCTCTTGAAGCGTAAAAATATCTATTCTTGTGGTACAGTGCGCGGAAATCGCAAAGGACTCCCAGAAATACTGAAACCAAAGAGCAAGTTACATATGAAAAAGGGAGAACACAAATTTGCTACAAGAAATGTAGTAGCAGCTGTTAAATGGATGGATAGTAGAGAAGTATCTGTATTATCCAGCTTGTATAGTCCAAAAGATATTTCCATCGTGCAACGTAAAAATAAAAATGGCAAAAAAGAGGATATTCCTTGTCCAAAGGTTAATAAATATTTTTTGAAATAAATAATAAATAACTTACTGATTGAAAAAATACTTTGTTGCAGGTAATATACATGTATAATAAAATAATGGGTGGCGTGGATCGATTCGATCAGTATAAAGAGCGTTACGCTATAGGGCGAAGATCTGTGAAGTGGTGGCATCGAATTTTGTATCATTTGATTGACTTATGTATAGTAAATTCGTTTCTTTTATGGAAAATTTCAAAAAGAAATGCTGGAGATCAACTGGCATTTAGACTACGTTTGGCCAACCAACTAATTAACAACTTCACATCTAAAAAACGCTACAAAACTGCTGTCAATTTTCTATCAAATAAACGTTGTGTACCAGATGATGTGAGACTCAAACAAGTGGGTTCACATTTTCCTGAAAAGTCAAAAACGTACAGAAGATGCAGGCTTTGTAGTACTAAAATAAAAGAAAAACGTACAAAATTCATTTGCTCAACATGCATGGTGCCGTTATGCATTGACAAATGCTTTTCGAAATTCCATAGTAAATAAATATCATTTAATTTTTTTTATTTTAATTTGTGGAGAAATTTTTTTGTTTTATATGAATTGTTTTTTGTTATTTTTGTTAAGTTTTATGTTTTATATGAATTGTGTTTTTCTGTTACTTCTTAATAAAATCACTGAACTAATTATCCTAATATTTTTTTTTGTTATTTGAATTGGGCCACGGGAAGTATAATTCCCACCAAGTGCAACTTTTGCCCAAAACACAACATAAACCAAAAATTGTTAAAAACCAAATTGGAATAACTTAAGAGCTGCGAAAATAAGAAAAAAATATTAAATTTTTTATAGGAACGTATAGGCCCACGAAAGGGTTAAATCGTCTATATTTAAAAATTCAGCGTCATCTTCTTCACAGTTAGAGCTTTCAAATTTATAATTAATTAACTTAACCGACATTAATTTTGCTAAAATATTACTAAATTCATGGACGGAAGGATTATTGTTACATCCATTTCTATACCGAATCAAAGAAAATAAATTTTCTAAAACATCCTGATTTAAATGAGCTAACAGTAAATAATAACATTCGTGTTTATTATAAGTTGAAAATATTTCGGAACTTAGTTCCGTAATGCCTGTTAAAGTTTGTATCATACCGTCGATACAATAAACTTTTTTAGATGTGATTGGCCTTATTAATTGAAAATATTTTTTCATTTCTAAAAGATATTTGGATATATGATTATCTTGCTGCAATGCTGCACGAAATGGATTTTTTTCATATAATTTCCTACTATTGAGACAATCAAATAAGTTATTAATTTTTGAAACAAATTTTGCTGTTGATACAGCACAAGAAATCCTATCAGTAAATTTTTTTGTTGAAACTAGAGTTTTAATTGCAGCAGCAACAGAATTAATGAAAATTTGAGTAGCCAATCGCACATTCATTTTTTCAAATGAATTAGGAAAGATATGTTTTTTTGAAAGTTTGGGACACATTTTTCTATTATTATTTTGTTCATGGAAATAGAGGCAACGAATAATTTTAAAAGAAACCTCACCATCATCTGTATTAAGGTCATATTTAAGAAGGGTGTTGCGAAGCGATTTTATTAAATGCACTGAATCGTAAAGAGCAAAAATTTTTTTTTCTACTTGATTGAAGTTAAAATAAAAAAAGGGCTTTGTTTTTGAAACGCCTAACATATTAAAACACTTCCTATTATTAGCACCCTGATCACATATGACGGCCCTAACATTAATACCTAAATTAAAAGCTGCACCTAAATTAATATTTAAAATGTTTTTAAGATCTTCGCCACTAATGCCCTTCTCTGTGGCATAAAAACTAAGAACATACTTCCAATTATGTACTAATCCCCTTAGGAGAAAAACACAAACGTATTTTGCAACGCTTTTCGTTCTTTTAAAGCTATAATCCGAAAAACCACTAATTTGATCCAATGCACTATTATAGTTAAGATCCCTTCTAATACTAATTTCATCGAAAACTAATACTGCTTCCTTTTCAAGAGAATTTTTATTTGAAAATATAATCCCTAATTCATTAATATTCTTTTCATTAAGACCTACATTTAAATATTTAATAGGGATCCACTTATTAAGGGTCTAAGGGAACTAAAATGGGGTAAATTTAATTTTATCGCATTCTTTAAAAATAAATAACCTTTTGGAGAACTAAAATGTATATTTAAAGCTACCTTTTTTTCATCTTTTGACCATATCTTTCCATTTTTAGCACATTTTCAAAAAATTTTGTAAAAATGTGCCTATATAGCTTCACTCTGTCCGTCCGTCCGTCTGTCCGTATGTTTATTTTGTTTAAATATTACTATTATTTATCTTAACTTTTACACCGTTTGAAATAGAGTAAAGAAATTTTAACCATGGGTAGTTTTTGCAAAAAAAATAATTTCGTAGAAGAATTTTTTTCTGTAGCCCCACCTGTTACGGGGCTACAGCCCCCCAAAGTTGGAAAAAGCCCTACATTTAAATTGTTATAACAAGAGTTCTGTTAGATATATTTTCAATCTGAAAACGGCATACGATAGCTGGTTTCATTAACTTCATAAATGTTTAAAAGGCAAATGTTTAGGGTTGCCATACGATACTAAAATTTAACATTACACAAAACTCAATTTTTGCAAAATTTTAGGAGAAGTTAGATACTTAGAAATTAGTAGGAGTCGGTTAACAAAATTTTTTTGTCAAGCCCCATGTTTAGGAGCTATAAGGGCTCGAAAATTGAAATTTTGCTCTTTTTAAACACCTGTAACTTGAATACCTGTACAAATTTTTTTTTAGTGATATACAAAATTCAAAGCTCTATAATTATATTTAAACATGTGTCAAAGGTTTTTCTTAATTTTGAAGGGTGACGAAGCTACAGCCCCTGCAAATTCCAAAAAAGCCCTATATTTCAATTGATATAACAAGAGTTCTGTTAGGTTTATTTTCAATCGAAAAACGGAAGAAGAGAGCTGCTTTTATAGGCTTTACAAAAATATGTTGCTTAAATGTATAGGGTTGCCATACGGTACTAAAATTTACCATTTTATAAAACTCAATTTTTGCAAAATTTTCGGTCCCATATATCTTCAAAACGGTTTGAGATAAGGTCTTGAAATTTTGGGAGAAGTTAGATCCTAAAAAATTAGTGAGAGCCGGTTAACAAAATTTTTTTCTCAAGCCCCCTGTTTCGGAGCTGTAAGGGCTCGAAAATTTAAATTTTGGTATTTTTAAGCACCTGTAACTTGAATACCTGTCCAATTTTTTTTTTATTAATATACAAAATTTAAAGGCCCAACATTATATTTTAACATATGTTAAAGGTTTTTCTTAAATTTAAAAGCGGTTCCTTAAATTGAAGAAAGTGTCTCTCAGTTTTATCCATTTTTGCTTAGCTTGTATTATTTTAAGTAAAATTCCAAATTTTTGTGGAATTCACAATTTAATCCCTAGAACCTAAAAAAATGGAGGGGGGGAGGGGGGGGGAGGGAGTTAGATGAAGTTAGATCCTTGAGAAACTTGGCAACTTTCCCCATTGAAGGGCTATAACATATTTAAAATAAAAACTTTACTTTTAGCAGTATATTTTATAATTAAGCAGTAATTATTTCCAAGTAAATATTTCCAAAGTTAAACTCATTTTTGTTGAAATTCATTTTTAAAAAAGTTTTGGCATCGTTTGCTAAATGAGACTGCCTATCAATTGTATTAGATAAAGAATCCTGCTTTTCCTTTTTTATTTTTAATTGTAATTTCCTATTCTGAATTTTTAAAGACATAATTTTTTTTTTTAAATAAATATTTTTTTTTTTTATATGACTTAATGTTTTATGACATGTGGAAAATTTTTTAAAATAAAAATTTTCTTTTTTTTGGAATTTCAAACAATGCCTACAAAAATTAATCGACAATTCATTTGGAGACACCGTTTGAATGTTTTCTAAGGGTACTTTTAAATTTTCTAGATTTTTTTGACTATAAACTTTAATATTTGAGTTATTATTAAATGTTTTAGAAAAAATATTTTCTTTATTAAAATTTGAAAACTCTTTTGACTGAAAGTTTAAATTAGATAGTGGAGTTATAAGATTGATTTCAATATTATTATGTGGCAAACACAAACTTGGAAAAGCTCCCTTTTTTAGTTTTCTACCTAAAAATTTTTTCTCGAAATGGTCTTCGCAAATAAATAATTTTTTTGTTTTTAAATTTTCTATACTTACACTACATGCCGATATCCAAATTTCGAATAAATTTTTCTCTTTTGGAAATTCATACAGCCTACCGTCAAAATTACGTCTACTTCTATTGCACACTATGCAAGGGGTACCATTCTTACGGTAATCTGCTTTTACGTCCTTAAACATTCTTCATTTAAAACATGCATAAAGAAAATGAAGAAATGACAAAAGGAATAAGCAGAGAAAATAGATATTTCTGACAATGCGGAATATATCTATCAGGCCGAAACGCTAATTTGATGTTCAGAATTTAACCAAATTTAAGTATATTTATAAAAAAAAGTTTATTATTTTATAATAATACATCAAATACATAATAATCATAAGATTATTACATAAAAGACATAAAGTATTATAATATTTTTCAGAAGATTAATAAACAAAATTTTTACATGGCTTTATAAAAATATACCGCATTGTTTCAGATGAAGAAAATTAGAACGTATAAAAATGCAAGGTGTTTCATGAGTAAAGTATTTTTTATTCCTAAATACATGCAGCAATTAAGTTTATCTTTTAAAATTCATAATCCAAATTTTTTTTTACATGTATGTAGGTACATACATATTATTATGATTACTATTTCTAATGTAACATCTTGCATGATAAGTTATAAGAAAAATGCAATGAAATTTAGAGAAAAGCTATAGTAAAAGCAATAAGCTATGATGTGACAAGTTATACCTCGTAATTACACGAAATTTTGGGGGATATGAAAAAAATTTTTTAACTGGAAATTCAAATTTTGTAAAAAAAAAAATTTCGTAAAAATATGAAATTACTTTAATAGTGATAACTTGTCATGTAGCGAATGTTATTTTTCTTTTTTAATTGCTTTTGTCTAAAATATAATACTTATTCTAATAGAAAATTTATAAATTAATACTTACATGTAAATTTTGTTCCTCAATTTTTTTAATTTAAATTTTAATACTTAATAATATGTTCATAACAAAATAAACACTTGTAACAAAATAAACACTTGACACTTTTAAAAATGCGCGCCTTTATTAAATTGATTATAATTCTTAATATCAAAATAAGAATACATAAAAAATACATCAAAAAAAAAATAGAGAAAAATATCACATAAAAAAAGTTACATTTACAAAAAAATATGTACACACATACATTTTTCTTAACATTCATAAAAATATGCATAAAAATGTAAATATTGAATATGTACATACATATACATATACTCTTCATATAATATCATAATATTCAAATTATGAAGAATTTTTTTTTTCTAGAGCTTAAAAAAAATTCTTCTCAATTTTTAAGTAAAAATATTTGAGTTTTAAAATGAATTTTGAGTGTTGAGTAAAAATGGGACGGGATATTGAGTAAAATGGGACGGGATTTTTAAAAAGAAATGACTAACGAATTTTGTTCTACGTGAATACTCTATATATATGTTACTTTATGGTACATATATATTAATTTTAAAAACGAGGAAGAGTGTAGTAGAGTAGACTGTGTCAACTCTGGGATACCCGTATGACCGTTATATAAACATTATATCATTATTATTATAAACATTAATTACTTTTGGCAAAATTTCAAACATACCAGCTTTATTAGGTGAAATATAATGCTCATATAAAGGAAGGAGTTGTATGGCAGCTACTCGAACCCTCTGCAGTAGACCAACCAAATTTTGCAGTAACTTTGGTCATTACACTAAACTATTTTTGGCAAAATTTAAGACACCCAACTTCAATAGGTATAGAGTAATGCTCATATAAAATAAGAAGTTGTATGGCAGCTACTCGAACACTTTGCAGTAGACCAACCAAATTTTGCAATAACTTTGGCCATTACACTAAACTATTTTTGGCAAAATTTCAGACACCCAGCTTTAATAGGTATAGAGTAATGCTCATATAAAAGAAGGAGTTGTATGGCAGCTACTCGAACTCACTGCAACAGACCAACCAAATTTTGCAGAAACTTTGGCCATAGAACGAAAGTACTTTTGCCAAAATTTCAGACACGTAGCTGTAATAGGTACAAAGAAATACTCATAAAAAAAAAGAAGTTGTATGGCAGCCACCCGAACCCATGGACCAAAATGGCTGGATTTAAATAGCGATGACGGCTATTGCAAAAAAACGAATTTGCGAAAATTTCAAAATCCTAGCTCCTTTAGTTTTTGAGTTATCGTGCGGACGGACGGACGGACGGACAGACGGACGGACGGACGGACGGACAGACGGACGGACGGACAGACGGACAGACGGACAGACGGACGGACATACATAGCTAAATTGATTTTTTTTTCGATTCTGATCCGATCCATACACTTGAGTCTATATCTACCCCCCCTCCTTCTCTGCGTTACAAACGTAATGGCAAATTTATTATACCCTTTGACTATATAGTCATACGGGTATAATGACTATATAGTCATACGGGTATAATAATATACTTTAAGAAAATATCAAAAAATTTAAATGTGGTAAAATAGTGAATATGTTTAATAATTTTGTTTAGTTCTAATTCTCTAATGATTGACCAAATGTATGTAGTATTAGTATAGTATAATATTTATATGTATTATATATACACACAGCTATGTTCTCAAATCTCATAAAATCATTATAAATGGATTCGAAAAATTAAATTACAAAATTACATATTCAAAACTTTTTATCCCATTCAATAAAATTTTACACACGCAGAAATTACTTCTTTTCAGGATTTTTAGGTGTAGTGCATTTACTGTTGAATGATTTAGTACCCTTGGTTAATTATTTAAATTTTAAATAATTTTTAAATTTATTCTCTTAATTTACTTATGTTTGAATGTTTTATATATTTAAACTCAAAGTTATTCGAAAGAAATATTAATTTTTAATAATATAAATATAAAAGTTTATATAATTTCATGGTTTTTAATGTTAATTAAAAAGATTAATGCTTTCATTATCATTTTATCACAAAATTTAATAATCAAAATATCCAATAAATGTATTTCTAAAATACAACGACAAAATTAGAACTTTTCATAAAATTCATTTAAATATAAAAATTAATTTTACAATTTAAGTATCGTACACAATTTCTCAATTGTATATTACCTATGTTAATAATTCAATAAAATATAGATATGATGTAATAAAAAATAAAAAAAATAAAATTTCATCGAAACCAATGCAGATAGAACCTCCAAATTTGGTATCAGGGTGTCTCTTACTATTTCCTTAGTGTCCTTGAAATTTGGGACCTATTGGAATATTGGGTCTGGGACCAACCACACAGTTCCGAAGACCTTAAAGCATATTTTCGAAATTAATAAAGATAGTAACTTCAAACAAATGTAGAAGCTTCAAATTTGGCACATGGGTGTTTTTTACTATTTCCTGCGTGTTTCCCTAATTTTGGATCAATTGAAGTAGTGGTTCAGTACCCCTCTTAGACCCCCAAAGGTTTAAAAGCTTATCACCGAAATTAATAAAAATAATAATTTAAAATTAAGATAGAACGTTTCAATTGTGTACAAGGGTTAACTAGTATTGAAAGTATGACGGGTACTGCATATGGGCAAAAAAGTACCATGGTTTCGGGTACTAGCAAACATATATCTTAAAAACAGCATAACTCAAAAAATAATGCCGCGATCTTGATGAAATTTAAACTCTAAAAAAGTAATGAAAGTACCATGTGAATTGGTTCTGGTAATGAGTTCGGATTCTAGAAGCTTTTGATGTTTCCTAAGAAATCTCAAAATTTAAAAGCTTATCTTCGAAATTCATGAAGATAGAAACTTTAAATTTGATACCTATTTCCGTTTTTATTTAACACTTTCATATTTTTAAAAGGTTAAGAATTTGACCATAAAAGATATTTTGTATAATATTTTATAAATTAAAAACAAAATATTTTTTTAATATACGATTAAATTCCTATTTTTTAATTTTTACTATATCATATATTTTATTGAATTATTGCCATATAAGACATTGTGTACAATACTTAAGCTATATTCAAAGGTACTTGCTGCATTTATGTAAAATTTATTGTTATATTTTAATGAATTATATGAAAAGTTCTAAATTTGTAATTATATTTTAGAAATACATTTATTGCATTTTGCGTTTATAAGCTTTTCTAATAGGTACATAAACTAACAATTTAAAATAATTGCAATTTTGAAAAATTTTATATACTTTAATATATTATGCTTTGATTCGCTTTTTATCACAAAATTTAATAATTAAAATTTTTTCACTTTTGTAATTGTATTCAAATAAATATATTTTCATTTAATGCAAGTTTTTTTTTTGTTTTTTAATATTTTTAAATAGATAAATTACCACCGTACTTTAAGTTCCAATAACCTACAGTTAAAATTTCATCAGGATAGCTTCATTAGTTTTTGAATTATTGTGCCTACGAACAGACGGCCATAGATATATCGATTCAGGAGGTCATGCTGATCACAAATATACATACTTTTCCATATCTAGCTCGCTTCCTTTAGGTGGTTACAAACACCATTCCAAAGTTAATATACCACTTTATCTATTCCATAGGTGTAAAGTATAAAAAGATTAAAATATATGCTATTAAAAAAAAAAGGAGAAAAATTAATTAAGGAAACTAAAAATAAACATATTAATATAAGTATTGAAAAAGCAGGGAATGACTCTAGAAAACTATGGAAATTATTAAATAATAATATAAAAAATAGTAATGACCAAAAACCTGAAATTATTACTTACGTTTTAAAGAAAAATGGCGAGAAAACAATTAATGAAAATGAGACGGCTGATACTATTAATAAACTTTTTAATTAAATAAGTAAATGTATTCTAACTGAGAGTCGGAATTCTTGCACAGTTAATAATGCTGCTTATAAAATATATAATAGTAAATCGTTATTTCTTACTCCTGTTACATAAGGGGAAATCTTTCAAATTATAATGAAATTAAATAAAAATGCAACTCCAGGATTAGATAAAATAATAGTAAAAGACTTACAGGAATTGGTTAATGTTATAAAACAACCTTTAGAGATAATTATCAATAAATGTTTTACAGAAGGAATATTTCCAGATCAACTTAAAAAAGCCTTTATAGTTCCTATACATAAATCTGGGTTAAAAGAAGATGTAATAATTATAGGCCAATCTCAATTTTAAATTCTATATCAAAAATATATGAAAAAGCTATTAATATTAGAATTAGAAATTTTATTACAGAAACAATTGGCTTTGATACCAATCAATATATTTTCTTACAAAATAGTGGGGCAGAGTCAGCCATTGCAACATTTGAAAAAATCTATGATGCATTAGATAATGGATTCTATGTAGGTACGGTATTTATAGATTAAACAAAAGCATTTGACATGGTAAATCATACCAGATTACTAAATTTTTTAGAGAACATGGGAATAAGAGGAAACATTAATTTTTTATTAAAAAGTTATTTACCAAGTAGGACCCAATGCGCTAAAATTAACCAAATTTTTGGCGATGAACTATTAATAAAAACAGGTGTACCACAAGGGTCTCTTCTTGGGCCGCTTTTGTACCTACTATATATAATGAACATACCAAAAATTAATATTATGTCAAATTACAATGTTTATGCAGATGACACCAATCTGATTGCAAAAGCTAAAACAATGAAAGAATTGCAAGGTGTACTAAATAAGGACCTGGAAACATTATGTAATTGGTTAGGGTATAATGAACTAAGTATAAATGCTAAAAAAACTAATTCGATAATATTCAAAACCAAGAAAAAAAAATATGATTATATTACTCTGAATATAAAAAACAAGTAAAGAAACAGTCAGTTGGTGCAACCAACTTAGAAATACCCTACACCTATTTGGTTCAAATTTAATGGGAAGTCATTTTAAAACCATAAAAGCTTTTATAAGTTTGATCATAAGACATGGCTAACCAAATTTACTTTATAATACTAAAAACATTTTCTAATTATTTTATCAATTCAAAAATATTAGTAATTCTTACTAATTTGTTTATTTAAAAATATTAAACAACAAATAAAGTTGAGATAAATAGATTCGTAAAATGCAATTACAAAATTACATTTTTAAAACTTTTATTCAATTCAATAAAATTTTACATACATGCAGCAATTACTCATTTTCAGAATTTTTAGTTGTATTGCATTTACTGTTGAATGATTTAGCAACCTTGGTTAATTATTTCAATTTTCAATAATTTTTAAATTTATTCTCTTAATTTACTTATTTATTAATGTTCTATATAATTAAACTCAAAGTTATTCGAAAGAAATATTAATTTTTAATAATATAAATATAAAAGTTTATATAATTTCATGGATTTTAATGTTAATTAAAACCATTAATGCTTTCATTAGCTTTTTATCACAAAATTTAATAATCAAAATATGCAATAAATGCAATGATAATTTTAGAATTGTTCATAAAATTAGTTATAATATAAAAATAAATTTTACAACTTAAGTATCGTACACAATTTCTTAATTATATATTGTTAATAATTCAATAAAGATATATATAAAAATTAAAAAACAAAAAAAAATTTAGTCGTTTATTAAAAAAATATTTTGTATTTAATTTATAAAATATAGTACATAATATGTTTTATAGTAAAACTCTTAGCCTTTTAAAAATATAAAAGTGTTAAATAAGAACGGAAATAGGAAATAGTGCATCAACTTTGGTTTTTTTATCTTTATTAATTCCAAATATATTATGGTTTAAGGTTTTGGGAGTAGTGGGTGTGGTACGCAAACCGCTATTCCAATTCATCCAAAATTTCACGTACCCAAAGAACACATGTGCCCCAAATATAATGTTTTATCTTCTTTGGTTTCGAAACTATACTAGTGTGACTTCAATTCGATCAAAAGCTTCTAGAATCTGAACCCGACAAGAACCAATTCCATAGTACTTTCATTACTAGTAACTTAGAATATAAATTTCATTAAAATAATGTAATTAGCTTTTGAGTTTTGGCGTTTTTAAGATATACGTTTGTTATCTTTTGAACTTTTGAAATGTTCCAGAACCCGAAACCATGGTACGATTTCGCCCATATGCAGTCCCAGTCATACTTTCAATACTAGTTAATCCTTGTACACAATTGGAACATTCTATATTAATTTTAAGTTACTATTTTAATTAATTTCGATGTTAAGCCTTTCAACCTTTAGAGGTCTAAGAGAGTTACCTGAACCACCACTCTAATTGATCACATTAAGCGAACACTTAGGAAATAGTAAAGAACAGTCTTGTGCCAAATTTGAAGCTTCTACATTTTTTTGAAGTTACTATCTCTATTATTTTCGAAAATATGCTTTAAGGTCTTCGAAACTATGTGGATGGTCCCCGACCCACTATTTCAATTGGCTCCAATTTTCGAGAACACTAAGGAAATAGAAAGAAACACCCCGATACCGAATTCGGGGGCTCTAACTTCTTTGAATTCGGAATCATGCTCGTTTGGCCTAAATTCGATGAAAAAGTTCTAGGATCCGAACCCATGGTCGGATTTCGCCTATATGCAGTCCGTGCCGTTCTTTCAATACAAGTTAACCCTTGTACACAATTGGAACGTTCTATCTTAATTTTGGGCTATTTTTTTTAATAATTTCAACGATATGTTTTAAGGTTTTCAGAACTGTGTGGATGGATTTCGCCTATATGCAGTCCGTGCCGTTCTTTCAATACTAGTGAACCCTTGTACACAATTGGAACGTTCTATCTTAATTTTGGGCAATTTTTTTTAATAATTTCAACGATATGTTTTAAGGTTTTCAGAACTGTGTGGATGGTCCCCGAACCACTACTCCAATTGGTCCCAGGACTCTAAGGACATAGGAAGAGGCACACTGTTACCAAATTTGAAGGTTTTATCTTCATTGGTTTCGGAGTTATGCTTATTTGGCCTAAATTCGATCAAAAACTTCTAGGATCCGAACCCATGGTCCGAATTCGTTCGTACGCAGTCCTCACCATAGTCTCATTACTAGTAACCTACATCACAAAATTCATGATTGTAACGCTATTAGTTGTTGAGTTGTCATGATTCTTAATATATGTTCATTAGCCCTTGGACCGATTAAAAGGTCCAGAATCCGAACTCATGGGCCGATTTCGCCCATATGCAATCCCCGCCGTACTTTAAGTCGTTGTAACCTACAGTTCAAATTTCATCAAGATAGCTCCATTAGTCTTAGAGTCACGTACCTACGGACGGACGGACGGACATGGCTATATCGACTCAGGAGATCACGCTGATCACAAATATATATACTTTTCCATATCTAGCTCGCTTCCTTTAGGTGGTTACAAACACCATACCAAAGTTAATATACCCTTTTCCTATTTCATATTTCCGTTCTTATTTAACACCTTTATAGTTTTAAAAGACTAAGAGTTTTACTATAAAAAATATTATGTATTATATTTTATAAATTAAAAACTAAATATTTTTTAATAAACGACGAAATTTTTTTTGGTCTAATTTTTAGCACATTTTCACAAAATTTTGTAGCTTCAATCTGTCCGTCCGTCCGTAAGTTTAAAAAAATTTTACACCGTTTTAAATAGGGTAAAAAAATGTTAACCACGGGTAGGTATTAGAAAAAAAATTATTTCGTAGAAGAAATTTTTTTGTAGCCCCACCCGTTACGGAGCTACAGCCCCCAAAGTTGGAAAAAGCCCTATTTTTAAATTGTTATAACAAAAGTTCTGTTAGGTGTATTTTCAATCTGAAAACGGCAAAAAAAAGGTGGTTTTATAAACTTTATAAATTTTTCAAGGGCAAATGTTTAGGGTTACGGTACTACAATTTAATATTATGCAAAACTCAATTTTTGCAAAATATTTGACCACACATATCTTTTTAACGGTTCAAGCTAGGGCATTGAAATTTTGGGATTTCTAAGAAATTAGTAAAAGTCGGTTAGCAAATTTTAGGAGCTATAAGAGCTTGAAAATTGAAATTTTGCTATTTTTAAACACCTGTAACTTGAATAGCTGTTCAAATTTTTTTTTACAAATATACGTAATTTGAAGCTTTAGCATTACATTTCAACATATGTTAAATGTTTTTCTTAAATTTAAAAGGACTTCTTTAATTGAAGAAATTGTCTCTTAGTTTTAACAATTTTTGTTTAGATAATAAAATTCTAGGTAAAATTCCAAATTTTGATGGAGTTCACAATTGATTTCCCAGAACCTAAAAAATTGAATGGTGAGGATAGGACGGGGGTGGGCAGATCCATCATAAGTTTGCTAAACAAAAATTTGGGAACCTTCCCCATTGAAGGGCTACTAGGTCTTCAAAATTAAAACTTTTATGTTTTTATAAAACAAACTTATTCACCAGTGTATCTTTTTCCAAAATTAAACTTTAATATTGAAGCTCCAACATTATATTTTTTTTCGCACTTATTAACAGGCTTTCTTGAGTGCATTGGGGTTACATTCTAAGTATTTCACTATTAGTCATAATTAATAAATTGATGAAAAAACTAAATTATAATATTATCATTTATTTTTATATATGTTTTTATAAAAATAAATGATAAAATACTTAGTAAGAAATTGTACATTATTTTAAAAATGTAATTTTTTTTAATTTTATAATGGTTTTTAACTCACTTGTTATTATATCATATCATACCTATATTTTATTGAATTATTACCATAGGTATTACCATTTTTATATTAAAATTAATTATATGAACAGTTCTAAATTTATTATTGTATTTTAGAAATACATTTATTGCATATTTTGATTATTAAATTTTGTGATAAAAAGCTAATGCTTCATAACTAACATTAAAAACCATGAAATTATATAAACTTTTATATTTATATTATTACAAATTAATATTTTTTTCGAATAACTTTGAGTTATATAGAACATTAAAAAATAAGTAAATTAAAAGAATAAATTTAAAAATTATTAAAAATTGAAATAATTAAGCAAGGGTACTAAATCATTCAACAGTAAATGCACTACAGCTAAAAATTCTGAAAAGAAGTAATTGCTGCATGTGTGTAAAATTTTATTGAATTGGATAAAAGTTTTAAATATGTAATTTTGTAATTGAATTTTACGAATCCATTTATCTCAACTTTATTTGTTGTTTAATATTTTTAAATAGATAAATTAGTAAAAATTGCTAATATTTTTGAATTGATAAAATAATTAGAAAATGTTTTTAGTATTATAAAGTAAATTTGGTTTGCCATGTCTTACGATCAAACTTATAAAAGCTTTTATGGTTTTAAAATGACTTATGGACTTCCTATTCAATTTGAACCAAATAGGTGTAGGATATTTCTAAGTCTAAGACTGACTGTTTCTTTACTTGTTTTAATTTTTATTATATCATATATTTTATTTAATTATTACCATAGGTGATATATAATTAAGACATTGTGTACGATACTTAAGCTATGTTCAAAGGTACTGTTGCATTTATGTAAAATTTATTTTTATATTTAAACGAATTGTATGAAAAGTTCTAAATTTGTAATTGTATTTTAGAAATACATTTAATGCATATTTTGCATTTATATAAGCTTTTCTAATAGGTACATCAACTAACAATTTAAAATAATTGCAATTTTGAAAATTTGAATTATTAAATATATCATGCTTTAATTAGCTTTTTATCACAAAATTTAACAATTAAAATTTTTTTGTTTTCTAATATTTATATAATTCTTTATAGATATATTTTTATTATTTCTATTAATTCTAATAATAGATAAGTTAGTATGAATTTGTAATATTTTTGAATAGATAAAATAATTAGAAAATGTTTTTAGTATTATAAAGTTAATTTAGTTAGCTATGTCTTACGATCACACTAATAACAGCGTTTATGGTTTTAAAATGACTTATGGATATCTCATTAAAATTGAACCAAATAGGTGTAGGGTATTTCTAAGTCGGTTGCATCGACTGACTGTTTCTTTACTTGTCTTTTGGAGATACTCTCGATATTTATTATCAATGTGGTTTCTTTTATTTATTTATTTCAAACCAAAGTTAGGTTGTTATAAGAATTATTAAAGTTAAATTTATAATTACCCGTATTATAATATATACAATAAAAAAAAAAAAAATTGCTGACTTAGAACTACACAATAGTACATAGTACATTATCATCAATGTTATTTATTTTTGTTTAGAAGTTACATTTAAAAAAAAATTATGAATCACACAGAATAATAAGAAACATAAATTAACATACAAAATAAAAATTAGCTTAGTTTTACTTACTAAAAAAAAGTACAAAAATCAATTTGTTTATAAGTAAAATGATACAATCACAATTTTTATTTTGTAAACTGAGTCATTATAATTACTATGGAATTTTTTATTGTTTTTTTTTTTATTTTAATTTATATAATATATTAAACTTTGTTATTACTTAAAATTCTGTCATTTTAAAGTATGTCAATGTGTTACGATTTTTTAAGAATGTTGTGTAATTTAGATTTGTAAGCATTTTTTGATATTGTGTCACAGAAAAGGTTGTTGAATTGATTAAATAATATACAACACCTGTTTATGGGTTCGTTTTTTCTATATTCAGTTCTGTGAGTTGTTTCAATTAAAAATTTGGTATGCCTTGTTGGCCTGACATTATTATTGATTTTGATTTTATCTTTAATAAGGTTGACACTGATTTTATTCAATAGGGCATCGCACGTAAAACAGTTCGAGAGTAAGATTCTACGGGAATTAAAGCTCAGTAAATTAACTAATTGTAGCCTTTCATGGTATGATGGAAGGTTATGAAAGTCTCTGGGATTATGCAAATGTCTTAAACCAAAAAGAAGGAACTGTTTTTGAATTGTATCAATTCATGCACTGTGAATGAGAAAAGTAGAATTCCAGATATTCTGTTTTCTAATAGTGAACGCGCGAGTGAGCAAAATAAAGTTATTGTTACCCAAATGTTGTTTAACTCTCTTGCTCTCCTTTTGATAAAACCTAGCGTTTTGTTGGCCTTTGATAAAATTGACTCATAGTGCAGATTATAATTCAATTTGTTGTCCAAAATTATTCCCAAATCTGTGATATGATCTACGCCCACTAGGTTGCAGTTTTGTAAGAAACAATTATGCATAACTGAGGATCTTTTACGTGAAAAGCTCAAAGCATACGCTTACTTACGTTGAGATCTAGCATGTTGTCAGAGCACTATTTATCTAAGCAGTTTAATTTAGATTGAAGGAAACAGCAATCCGTATCATTGGTACTTTTTAAGATCATCAAGTAAGGTGACCAATGCCTGATAAACAAACAGAAAGATCTCTTATATATATATTGAATAAAATTGGTCATTGTATCTTTCAACATATATTTTTAAAAATATATGTTTGAAAGATACAAAAGTGCTGCAAGATACTAATTTAGTAGGCATGCCGCTGTTAACAGCAATTAGTACCTTGGGGTACCCCAGAGTACACAGAAATAGGGTTATATATAGTACCTTGAAATTTAACAAATTGTGCTCTTTGGGTGATGTACGACTTTATCCATTTTAATATCGGACCAATGACACCTAATTTTACCAGTATATCTACAAATATATCATGATTTATTCGGTAAAATGCCTTGCTAAAATCGGTATATATTGCATCAATCTGATGACCTTTTTCCATCGAAGATAATATATCTGATGTGAAAACCATCAGATTAGTAGTGGTTTGTTCTCAGTTAAGAAATGGATCTATTATAGGTGTAATCTTATCGGTTACAAGTTTTTCAAATATTTTAGGTATAGTCGACTGAATTGCTATACCTATATAATTATCTATTAATGATTTATCACCTTTTTTATGGAAGGAAATCAAGTATGAAGTTTTCCAAAATTGTGGAAATGTACCTGATATAAGAGATCTGTTAAAAATTTAGATCAGTTAAATTATAAATACAATTGTATAAGAAAATTGGAGGAAGTAGATCGGACCCAGATCCTTTTTTAATATCTAAATTACTAATTTCTGAAAGACATCTTCAAATGATAAGTTTAGATTTTGAATAAGGGGGATAGTATTACTTAAGGATTGGAAAGCCACGTTTGCTTTTCCTGGTTGTGACTGACGGTAAACATTTTGCAATTTGTCAGCAAAAAAATTGCAAATATCATCAGGGCACGATGAGATTTTACCATCCAAAGATATAGAGTTTGGGTAACCTGAAGTTTACGTTTTGTATAAACAAGTTCAAAGAATTTCCTAGGATTTATTGTACAATAAAGAAAATGATTTCAATATTACATTACAATTTCTTTATTGTAAGATTTAGAGAATAATTTTTGATTTATATTGTTTAGTTCGATAATTACTGCATTATGATGAAGTGAGTTTTTTTTACTTTTATTTGCAGTATTGACTAAAACATCGCCATAAGCATTAGAAAATACTAGGTCTAACCATATACCATTATTGTTTGAGTCTTGAATAATTTTTTCCATGTCATTTCCAGAAAATGAACTTATAAGATTAAATTCGATTTCATCCAAAAAATTAACTGGTAGTAGTTGATTATCATATTCGTCAATGACAAAAGATAAAAGAGGACGATTAAAATCCCCCAAAACGAAAATGCTATCATCCTTATTCATGTTTTTAGTATTATAAAAAAAATTTGGTTAGCCATGTCTTACGATTAAACTAATAACAGCTTTTATCATTTTAAAATGACTTATGAATATCTCATTAAATTTGAACCAAATAGGTGTAGGGTATTTCTAAGTTGTATCGACTGAATGTTTCTTTACTTGTTAAGATATACGTTTGAATAGCTTTTGAACTTTTCAAAGGTTCCAGAACCCGAAACCATGGTACGATTTCGCCCATATGCAGTCCCAGTCATACTTTCAATACTTGTTAACTCTTGTACACAATAGGAACATTCTATATTAATTTTAAGTTACTATTTTTATTAATTTCGACGATAAGACTTTCAATCTTTGGAGGTAAAAAACAGCCTTGTTCCAAATTTGAAGCTTCTACATTTTTTTGAAGTTACTATCTCTATTATTTTCGAAAATATGCTTTAAGGTCTTTGAAACTATGTGGATGGTCCCCAACCCACTATTTCAATTGGTTCCAATTTTAAGGGAATAGTGTCCTCGAAAATTGGAATCCTGATACCGAATTTGGAGATTCTAACTTCTTTGAATTCTGAATCATGCTCGTTTGGCATAAATTCGATGAAAAAGTTCCAGGATCCGAACCCATGATCGGATTTCTCCTATATGCATTCCACGCCGTTCTTTCAATACTAGTGAACCCTTGTACACAATTGGAACGTTCTATCTTAATTTAAAACCTTTGAAAAGTTCAAGGGCTAACAAATATATATCTTAAAAGCACCATAACTCAAAAAATAATTCCGCGATTTTGATGAAATTTGAACTCTACGTTACTAGTAATGAAAGTACCATTTATCGGCTGGGTGGCACAGTGGTTAGAGTGCCGACCTTTCATGCGAAAGGCCCCGGGTTTGAATCCCAGTGAAAGTGAAAAAACTTTTATCTGCTACCATTTATCTGCTCAGCTACCATTCGCCTATGGGTTAAAATTAATGGCTTAATTAATAATTAATAATTATATATCTTTAAAAAAAATACATAAATATAACAACATAAACAAATACAAAATGTAAACAAATAATTCAATTTAATAATATAACTCACTGAGGCCCCGGGTTTGAATCCCAGTGAAAGTGAAAAAACTTTTATCTGGTTTTCAACTCGACTCAGCTACCATTCGCCTTTGGGTTCAAATTAATGGCTTAATTAATAATTAATAATTATATATCTTTAAAAAAAAATACATAAATATAACAACATAAACAAATACAAAATGTAAACAAATAATTCAATTAAATTATATAACTCACTGATATAGAATACCATATAACTCAAATACAAAATATTACAATATAAACAAAAATAGAACTGCATTTATAAAAAATCTAAGACATTTCTACATGTTATAAGGCGTAGTACTGTCTCATGCTTAAATTGTATATGGAATTCATATCTCCCCTGTTCCGACATGCACATATATAGTCAGGCTGTTTAGACTATCACAGTGAACAGTTAGCCGTAGAGGTGCCGGCAAACAAAAAAAAACAAAAAAGCTTCGGATTCTAGAAGCTTTTGATCGCTTTGAGACCGAACGAGTAGAATTTCGAAGTCAAAGAAGATATTCCATATTTCCTATATGTGCCCGAAATTTAGACTTAATTGTAGTGGTGGTTCAGGTAGCTAAAGAGCTAGAAAGATAGATCAGGTAGCTAGAAAGACAGAAACTTTATTTTATTTGATACACGAGAGTTCTTTAATATTTCCGTTTTTATTTAATACTTTTATATTTTTTGAAAAGACTAAGAATTTTACCATAAAACATATTATATATAAAACTTTATAAATTAAAAACAAAATATTTTTTTAATAAACGATTACATTCCGTTTTTTTAATTTTTATTATATCATATATTTTATTGAATTTTTACCATAGGTGATATATAATTAAGACATTGTGTACAATACTTAATCTATATTCAAAGGTACTTGCTGCATTTATGTAAACTTTATTGTTATATTTAAATGAATTAAATGAAAAGTTCTAAATTTGTAATTGTATTTTAGAAATACATTTATTGCATATTTTGCGTTTATAAGCTTTTCTAATAGGTACATAAACTAATTATTTAAAATAATTGCAATTTTGAAAATTTTTATATGCTTTAATATATTATGCTTTGATTAGCTTTTTATCACAAAATTTAATAAATAAAATTTTTACACTTTTGTATTGAATTGGAATAAATATATTTTTATTTATTTCAAGTTTTTTTGTTTTTTTGTATTTTAAAATAGATAAATTAGTTAGAATTTGCAATAATTTTTAATAGATAGTGTAATTAGAAAATGTTTTTAGTATTATAAAGTTTATTTGGATAGCTATCTTTACGATCAAATTAAAAACAGCTTCTATGGTTTTAAAATTACTTATGGATATCTCATTAAATTTTTCTTTCTAAGTCGGTTGCACCGACTGACTGTTTCTTTACTTGTTTTTAATAGTTTCAATGATATGTTTTAAGGTCTTCAGAACTTTGGGGATGGTACCCAGAACTTCCAGGACTCTAAGGACATAGGAAGAGGCACACTGTTACCAAATTTGAAGGCTTTATCTTCATTCGTTTCGGAATTATGCTTGTTTGGCCTAAATTCAACCAAAAACTTCTAGGATCTGAACCCATGGTCCGAACTCGTTCGTGAACAGTCCCCGCCATATTCTCATTACTGGTAACCTACATCACGAAATTCATCCAGAATCCGAACCCATGGGCCGATTTCGCCCATATGCAATCCCCGCCGTACTTTCAGTTCTAGTAACCTACAGTTCAAATTTCATCAAGATAGCTCTAGTTTTTGAGTTATCGTGCCTAAAACGGACGGAAGTACGGACATGACTATATCGACTCAGGTGGTCACGCTGATGATAAATATGTATACTTTTCCATATCTAGCTCGCTTCCTTTAGGTGGTTACAAACACCATACCAAAGTTAATATACCCTTTTCCTATTTCATAGGTGTAGGGTATAAAAATTCGGAAATTTTAACAAAAATAAAAATTTTAGTGTTAGTAATCAAAAAAATAATAATTTTACTAAAGATACTAGTAGAACAAATATTAGCGGTAGTCTTTCCAATTGTTCAAGTTTGGACTACATATCGCTAATCTTGTGTGCTAGAAGTACTATGTCATCTGCATAGTCTAGGTCTTCTAAGTGGCGAGTGAAGCTCCACGTAATGCCTCTTTTTTGCTTACAGACTTCGGACATTATACTATTTAGGACAATTGTGAATAGCAATTGTGATAGTTGACATCCCTGTTTGACGCCGATGTTAGTTTGGAAGGGCTCACTGATTTCTCCGTTGTGAGTGACCGCTAGTTCGGAGTTTTCGTACAGCTCTCTTATGATACGAATTATCTTGCATGGTACACCTTTCTCTTTTAATGCTCTCCATATGGCAACTCTTTTCACAGTGTCAGTTTTCTTTCTTAAAGTCCACGAATAGCAGGTAGAGGGGAGTCCGCCATTCGATCGATTGCTCGATGATGATTCTAAGTGTGTTTGATTGGTCTACACAGCTCTTGTGGCGCGGAAGCCTGCTTGCTCGTCGCGTAACTCTGGTTCAATTTTTTCTTGGATTCTGTCTTTTATTATAGTTGCTATGATTTTATACACTGTGTTGAGGAGGTTGATACCACGCCAGTTGTTGCAATCTTTGAAGTCGCCTTTCTTCGGTAGCTTGACTATTGTGCCGTTTTTCCAATGTGCCATTTTTATCTTTAATGAGAATCGATACTGTGCTCGCTTTGTTAGTGAGCTTGTTCACAATTTGATGGAGTTTCCTTGCATCATTTTGTCCAGCAGCTGTTTCTGCATCTGGGGCTAGCTTCTCAAGGAATTTTCTCTTGTCTCTCTGGAGGCTCGTTTTATTTTCTTTGCTAGCGCTTTGTATTGCTCCTTGGTGATAACTTTGCTTTCTAGCTTTTTCTTAGCCTCTTGCCTCAGTGATATGAGTTCCCATGTGCTTTCTGATATCCATGGCGTTTGTTCTCTATTCTTTGTACCTAGTTTGTTTTTCACAATCTCATAGACGGCTTTGCTAACTTGATTCCAGTTTTGCTCGTTGTTTAGGCATCTTTCCCGAATTGTTGTTATCATACTGCTTTTGATGTGTGGATGTCGGAGGTTTCGGAGATTTAACTGTTGTTTCCTGCCATGGCTTTTTTTTTATGCACTTCAATTTCAATCTGATGTCGCTTATGATTAATTCATGGTCGCTATCTATGTCGGCTCCTCTTTTATTTCGCATTTCTAGCATTGAACTTCTCCATCCACTGCTTATACATATGTGGTCTATTTGGTTATGTATTTTCCCATTCGGTGAGGTCTACGTATACTTGTAATTTTCCTTATGGGGGAAGATGGTGCCGCCAATGGTCAGTTAAAATGTTTGACAGATCTCAATAAGCCTTTCTCCGTTTTTGTTCTTTGTTCCGCATCCACGTTTCCCATAATTTTCTCAAATCCAGTACTTAGATTTCCCACTTTCGCATTTAAATCGCTCATTAGAATCAAGATATCTCCTTTCCGGATAGTGTTGAGGGGATGGGTGAGCTGTTCGTAGAACTCGTCTTTCGCTATATCTTCGGCAACTTATGTTGGTGCATAACATTGTACTAGAGAGAAATTTTTAATTTTACATCTGAAACGGGCTGTACTAATCCTATCTGATACGGCCTTCCAGCTATGCAGGGAGTTACGCAGCTTTCTAGATACTATTATTCCCACACCGTTTGTTCCACCTATTTCTTTACCGCTATAAAACAGAGTATTTCCATTAGCCATGATAATTTCGCCATTCCTGTTCCATCTTATTTCGCTTAAACCCATAATTTGAACTTTATAATCTGCCATATGTTTTTCTATTTGGGCAAGCCTTGATGTTTCTCGCATTGTTCGGACATTCTATTGTGCAATTCTAGTCATTGTTCGAGCGCCGAAGGTTGTTGCCGTGTTATCTTGCCTATTGTATCCGATTTGTCTAATTTCAGTTTCTTTAATCCGTTTAGTCTTTCTAAGCAGGAGATTAACCTACTGCAGAAGTTGCCTATTTTGTTTTTTTTCCCTACATAACGCCTAATAGGGGCACGATGTCACTTGTTCTTATCTCTGACATTGGAGATTCCACGCATATGCAAATGTTAATGGTGTCATTTTGACATGTGCATATGTTTATATAGATAATGTTATTATTTATTTAATATTAAGCTATAGGTTATTTCAGGAACACGATTATTGGTAATATTTTTATTTTTTATTTATTATTAATTATTATTTTCTATCTAGACTATTAGTTATTTAATTATAATTTATAAGTTATTTTTATTATACTAATTATTGAGTTTACCCAGCCAGGGATCGAACCCGGGACCTTTCGCATGAAAGGCGGCGCCTCAACCACTGCGCCATCGGCTGGATAATCCAATAAAATTTTACGCACGTGCAGCAATTACTTTTTTTCAGGATTTTTAGCTGTAGTGCATTTCCTTTTGAATGATTGGTTCCAATTTTCGAGGACACTAAGGGAATAGAAAGGGACACGCTGATACCGAATTTGGAGGTTCTAACTTCTTTAGATTCGGAATCATGCTCGTTTCGTTTAAATCGATGAAAAAGTTCCAGGATCCGGACCCATGGACCCAAATTAATAATAATAGTTACTTTAAATTAATATAGAATGTTCCAATGTTTGTGTACAAGGGTTAACTAGTATTGGAAGTATGACTGGGGCAGCATATGGGAGAAATCGTATCATGATTTCGGATTCTGGAACCTTTCAAAAGTTCAAAAGCTAACAAACATATATCTCAAAAACACCAAAACTCAGAAACTAATTACGCTATTTTGATGAAATTTATATTCTAGGTTACTGGTAATGAAAGTACCATGGAAGCTTTTGAACTAATTGAAGTCAAACTAGTATAATTTTGAAACCAAAGAAGACAGAACATTATATTTGGGGCACATATGTTTCTTCTTATTTGTTTTGTGTACGTGAAATTTTGGATGAATTGGAATAGCGGTTTGCGTACCACACCCACTACTCCCAAGACCTTAAAGCATATTATATTCGAAATTAATAAAGATTAAAAAATCAAATTTATTTATACACTATTTCCAATTTCCGTTCTTATTTCACACTTTTATATTTTTAAAAGGCTAAAAGTTTTACTATTAAACATATTATGTATTATATTTTATAAATTAAATACTAAATATTTTTTTAATAAACGACGAATTTACAACTGCTCGCCATTGTTCTCTATTTTGTGCTCCTGATCTCCAATTTCGGACATTAAGAATTCTAGCATCGTTATCAATATTATCAGCCCATCTATTTCTTGGTCGTCCCCTTGCTCTTGTTCCTTCAGGGATTGCATACATAATTTTATATTGAGCGCGGTTTTCCTTCATTCGAGCAACATGGCCTGCCCATCTTAGGCGCTGCGCTTTTGCATATTTTACTATGTCTTTTCCTTCTATTAACTCGAAGAGTTCAGAATTAGTTCTTCTTTCATATTCTCCACTTTCGAGTCTTTTTGCGCCAAAAATTCTACGCAGTATTTTTCTTTCAAATACTCTTAAGCTATTTTCATCATGCCTCGTCAGACTCCATACTTCACAGCCATATGTTATGATAGTTTTATAAATTATTAATTTTGATTGTCTGGTAATTAATTTAGATTGTATTAGCTTTTTATGTACGTAGTAGCTTTTGTTTCCTGCATTAATTCTATCTTGTACGTTATGATGCATACTGTTGTAATTTCTAACTATTACTCCGAGATATGAGAAACTCTTAATACCTTCGAAATTGTATTCCCCAATGGTAATATTCTGTGGGTACCTTCTACTTTCATTTCGCGACATTTTCATATATTTTGTTTTATTTTCATTGATAGCTAAACCAACTTTTTTTGCTTCACTTTCGAGCACAATAAACGCCTCAGTCATATCTCTATAACTTCTTGATACGATTGCTATATCGTCAGCATAAGCAACTATTTGATGAGACTTTATAAATATGTTTCCCCCCTTATCGAGTTTCTCAACTGCATAATTCAATACCATGTTAAACAGCCTGGCAGAGAGAGCGTCGCCTTGTCTTAGACCCGACTTAATATAAAATTCTGTCGATATTTTTGATTGTATCATTATTTTAGCTTTAGATTCGCTCATTGTCATCATAGCTACGTTGGCAAGTTTTTTGGGTACTCCCTGTCTTAACAAGGAAGCAAGAACTTGATCCCTACTTACACTATCAAACGCTTGTTTAAAAGCAACAAACAAGAAGTGTATGTCTTTATTGTATTCATAATTTTTATTATATCATATCTATATTTTATTGCATTATTACCATAGGTAATATATAATTAAGAAATTGTATACGATTCTTAAGTTGTAAAATTTATTTTTGTATTAAAATTAATTATATGAACAGTTCTAAATTTATCATTGTATTTTAGAAATACATTTATTGCATATTTTGATTATTAAATTTTGTGATGAAAAGCATATTTTGATGAATTATACCTATATAACTTCACCGTACACATACATTTAATTTATACTAATACAATACCTAGTTAACTTCAACGTATTTTTACATTCTTTCTCACGAACACAATACCTAATTAAAAAGTACGCTAATATACTTTTATAACAATTTAATAAAGATATCTAATTTCATATATACCTTAAGTATATACGAACACATTAATCACATTAATTCTTTAGCAAAAATGCTGATTCTAAACATTTAAATTTAAAACAACAATTAACACCCGTACCATATAATATTATATATTTTTACTGTTTTTTTTACATTTATAAAAAAAAGTCATTATGAATAGAAATTGCACATTCAGGGAATTTCCTTAAAAAGGTTGAAGAACTGAATGTAGCACATATGTTTAACACACAATTTAATATTTGTCAATTTAAATTATATTTTTAAGAAAATAGCCCATATGGCACTTTTTATTGTGAAATAATAAATTTAATAATGTTAATGTAATTACCTCTACTAAAAAAAAAAGTAGTGGGGATAAATTTGAAATATTGTATAAATACCATTGTAAATTTCAAAAAAGGGAACAATTAAAAGTTTAAGCTCTTAGATAGCTTAACTAAGAAAACAAAAAAAAGGCTTTTAATTTGACCAAGACAGAATCTCTAAATTGGGTTCAGCCCATAGAGAAATAACCATCACAGTGTGACATAGGGCTTATGGCCCTCAGCACTTTGGTTAAGACAAGTACCGCAGAAATACCAGGATAGACATAATAAAGTATCACCAAAATTAAGGATCTATCTTATTACCAATAAATATAGGACTAAATTTATTACATGGCGACCCGTGCCTAAATAGACGGATCAGAAGGAAGACTCTCCGCAATCAAAAAAAAAGAAAAGTAGAAGCAACAATCATGGGCTGGTTTTCATCAGACACCACAACAAATGTAGTCAACCAAGCCGCAAACCTACATACACATGAGATCCTGAAAGAAGTAGCAACAACTATAATCGTGCTCTTCATGTATGAAGCAATCAAATACTTCATCAACCGTAAGGCGTCGAAGAAGGCTTCAAAACTACAGATTTCAAACATCTAATTATATTATAGCCAAATCAACTAAAATAAATTAAAAATTAGAATTTTTTCAAAAAAAAAATATAAAAAATAAAATAATGTCAAATTTAAAAAAAAAAAAATATATATATAATAAATTAAAATTTTTTTGTTTTGCAAAAATATATACTAAATTTTCATGTTAAGATACGACGATAAAGTTGCTATAAAATTATATATAGACAAAATAAAACTATTACACGACTTAATAGAGAAAACGAAACCGACTGAAAATTTAATAATTGAAAAAAACAGTCAGGCCGACCAATTTAAAATAAAATTTCTAGAAAGATTAGAAATCGCGGACTTTACTGAAACAGAAAAAGAATATTCAAAAACAATATTCTTAGATTACTATAAACAAATTAAAGAGAAACTATACTATATAAGACAAGAACTTACAAAAATGGACTTTGACATTGACAAAACTTTAAAAATTATACCCTTGTTCGAAGGAGATAAAGATAAATTATCAAATTTTGTAAATTTAACAAAATATCTTTATGAAGCCACTAAGGCAACCGAACAGGAAAAACTTATACAATTTATCTACAACACCAGGTTGACAGAAAAACCAAAAAATAAATTAAACATACCCGCTCCAAAAAATTTGAATGAAATAACCACAGCTTTACAAAAAGCATATCAATTAGCACGCCCGTTGGAAATAGTTCAAGCAGAACTAGTTTCCACAATACAGGCCCAAAGGCCTCTTCATAAATATGTAGAAAAAATAGAAAAATTAATTGCAGAAATCAATGCAATACAAATTAGTCAAAAAGGAGAAGAACATAGACAGATTATAACATCGCTTAATGACCAATATGCAATCGGAATTTTTAAAGCTGGTCTCAATGAAAATATATCACAAACTATCCATGCAGCAAGACCTGAATCTCTAGCCACCGCAATTCAAATTGCTACAGAATATGATGCTAGTAATAACAAAACAAAACAAATTTTTTTTATGCAAAATAGGAACAACAATTTTAACTATAGAAACAACAACAACAATAATAATAAAAATTTCAACAACAGAAACTTCAACAGAAATTTCAACAACAACAATTTCAATAGAAATTTTAACAATTCCAATAACAACAGAAATCTCAGTAGAAATTTTAATAACAAAAACAATACTAGAAATTTTAACAATTATAACGGCAACAATTACAACAACAAAAATAATCAAAGCAGAAGTCGCAACAATTTCAACTATAAAAACCACAATTACAATCAAAATCAAAATAGAAACTATAGAAACATAAATTACCTGAGCACAGAACAGGGAAACGAGAACAACCTCGAAGTACGACAGCTTGCCGAGGATTTAAACAACCTACAAATGAATTAAAAATATACTTTATCAACAACAGAAAAATAAATTACATATTCTTAAAAACAAGCTTAACTCAAAAACCTTTAGCATTTTTACTGGATACAGGAGCAGAAATTTCACTAATAAAAAATAATTGTATAGATATGATAACATTGAAATACCACCTAGAACAGAAATGATCCATCCAATCAATATTAAAGTAAAAGAAGACAGCATAGTACTAAACAAACAAATAGGTAATCACGTATTCATCGCAAACACCATTATACCAGCAAAAGGCATAGCACATGTAAAATTCATGAATACATCAGATCAAAAAATAACCATTTCGAACTTTAAACCTGAAATTAAACCACTTAAAAATTACATGATTATGAGTCTAAAACAAGATAAAACAAAAAGAGAAACAAAATTATTACAAGAACTTAAAATAAAAAATTTAGATGAAAAAGCTACAGATTCAATAATAAATATATGCAAAAATTTTTCGGATATTTTTCATCTACAGGAGGACAAACTTTCATACAATAATTTTTACCAACAACATATAAGCCTTCAAGATAAAACTCCAGTTTACATTAAAAATTTCAGACTCCCTCAAACACAGATAAAAGAAATTAATAACAAAGTCAATGATTTAATTAGAGAAAAACTAATATAACCATCAAACAGTCCATATAATTCACCATTACTAATAGTACCAAAAAAATCTTCAGATGACACAAAAAAATGGAGATTAGTCGTGGATTATAGAAGTTAATTTATTTAATTCTTTGATTAAATAAAAGATTTAATTTTTTTATTTTAAAGAAGGAATAGACCTTCCAATTTTATTGACAAAATAAGACTTAACTTACAAAAGAAATGTTAGTTCTATTTATATGAAAAAATTTCTGTTTATTAAACAAAATTACAATATTGATTTTACAATTAATTGATCTGATTTATTGATCTAGTTTATTGCCTTATAGTTCTACTAATTAAATTTGTTCAATAAACAGATTACAAAATTAAAATTTCTTTATTACAATTTTTGCTTACTAAAATAATTTTTATTTAAAACATTCATAATCAAATCATAATTTATTAATTTATTTTTAATTCTTATTATTTTTTAGTACAAAATTTCATTTCCTCATAACTTAGTTTTTATTATTTTTTTAGGACAAAAGATTCAAATTTCAACTTACAAATTTATTACTAAATTATTTATAGTATTTTATTGTTTACAATTTTTTGTTTATAAAAACTTATGAATAAAAATTTTATAAAAATTTTAAAAATAAAAAGTGCATTCTAAGCAAAAACAATAAAAAGAAATAATTATTTTTTATGTGAATCACTCAACAGGCAATACTACAGACATAAGAAGAAAATAATTTGTGACGTTCGTTAACTCTTCCCCCCTTAGATTCGGATGTCCTCATTCGACTTCTCCATTGGTTTTAGATGAAATACAACTGTAGACTGATTTTGATCATTAATGTTTTTATTTTCTGCTTCTTGTCTTCCTTCATTAATTAGTAATTTACTTCTTTGTTTCGTTAGCATTGTTGCGAATGATACTAATATTACCATAATAATTGTTAAAAAACCATAATTAATATATTGGATTTGTTGTTTGTCTTCTTCTATAAATTTGATTGCCTTGGTATTGTTGATGTTGATTTCTTTAAGTAATTCTAATGATAAATGTTCATGCAATTTGTCGATGGTTAAGTTTGTTTGAAAAATAGCTGGTAATGCTCTTGATTTAATACTTTCCTCTGATATAAATGTTTGCTCATCTACTTTAACTGTGGAATTATAAAATATTATTAAAAATGTTCCGGTAATATTTTTCTTGTTGCCATCTATTGTAATTACCCCTTTATATTGATTAAGTTATAAAGTACCTGTGGTTATTTAATTTCTTCAATTGTTTTAATGTGCTGATTATTTGTAACGTTGCATATTGAGTGACCACCTTTTAACAAATTAGGTATACAACTTGAATTATTTAAATTTACAATATTATTTTTATTACAAATAGTTATAGAATTAATAACTCTACAATTCCATAAATTTGTTCTTGATGAATTAAAATTTTATTGAAATTAATTTTTGTTACAATTTTATCTTTTTTTACTGGTTTAATTAAAATTTCATTGAAAATTTCAGTTTTAGTTATAGGTATCTCGATAATATAGAATAAGCAAGTACCATTGGTGATAATTTTAATATTTGAAAAATTTCTTGCTTATTCTTTAAAATCTTTTACCAGTTTCTTTCAGTTTTTCTTACCTTCTAAAAAGTTATAAATTTAATATAAAATTAAATAATTTCAAATAAATTTACTTAAATCTAATATTATTTTAAAAAAAAAAATAAATTTTATATAATATAAAAATTTTGTATAGGAAAAGTAATTAAAAAAAATTTCGAATTCGATATATAGTTTTTTTCAAAATTTAACGTTAATATATTTTTTTTTTTTTTTTTTTTTTTTTATTATTGATCGATCATTTAATATTTCTATATGGCCAAATTATTTTAAGTATTTTTTTTTTATATGACCAAAATTATATATTATTTTTTTTTTTTTTTTTTTTTTTTTTTTTTTTTTTATATGGTCTAAATTACTTTAAAAATTTTCTTATATAGCCAAAATTATATATTTTTTTATATATGGCCTAAATTATATAATTTTTGTATATCAAGTAGATATTGGATTTTCTTTTCTCCTTACTGATGAGGATACTTATTGACGAAATTTCCAAATTCTAGCTTGATATATTTTTTTTTTTTATTAATATATTTTTTTATTTTTTATTTATTTCTTTTTTATCTTTATTTTACTGGCCAGTATTTTTAATAATTTTAAAATTAGTTTTTTTTATTTTAATTTTTAGATTTCTTTTTTCAAATTTATTTTTGATATTATTGGATTTAATCCTCTTCATTAACTCAATGTAATGAGAGGTAAAATCTTCTGTATCTGAATTTTCTAGTTCAGATTTTAACATAATTAAAATTGTTTGACTTACATGAAAATTATTTTCCAATCTATGAACTTCATATTTTGGAAAACTGGCCTTGCTTTGCTCTTTCTGATCAACAGGATAAGTGGCTGCTTCCGATGCTTTTATAGCAGGGAGCTCCTTTTTGTACTGAAACTACTGGGGGGCCTTTTTCCTTATCCTTCTCAAACTTGGGTTGGCCAGACCGGAAACGTCGCTGTTAAAGATCCCCTTTAGGTTTTTTTGTAGTGAGAAAAACCGTCACTTTCTTTCTACCGTGCCTAGAGCAGCCTCACTCTAGGTTTCGAAGATTAAGGCTTGTTCACGGTATAAGAAACGACACTTTTCACTCACTAAAAAAAAACCGGTTACTCTGTTAACAACTTGCAAGGTCCCTGCTCGGGCGCCAGTTAATTTATTTAATTCTTTGATTAAATAAAAGATTTAATTTTTTTATTTTAAAGAAGGAATAGACCTTCCAATTTTATTGACAAAATAAGACTTAACTTACAAAAGAAATGTTAGTTCTATTTATATGAAAAATTTCTGTTTATTAAACAAAATTACAATATTGATTTTACAATTCATTGATCTGATTTATTGATCTAGTTTATTGCCTTATAGTTCTACTAATTAAATTTGTTCAATAAACAGATTACAAAATTAAAATTTCTTTATTACAATTTTTGCTTACTAAAATAATTTTTATTTAAAACATTCATAATCAAATCATAATTTATTAATTTATTTTTAATTCTTATTATTTTTTAGTACAAAATTTCATTTCCTCATAACTTAATTTTTATTATTTTTTTAGGACAAAAGATTCAAATTTCAACTTACAAATTTATTACTAAATTATTTATAGTATTTTATTGTTTACAATTTTTTGTTTATAAAAACTTACGAATAAAAATTTTATAAAAATTTTAAAAATAAAAAGTGCATTCTAAGCAAAAACAATAAAAAGAAATAATTATTTTTTATGTGAATCACTCAACAGGCAATACTACAGACATAAGAAGAAAATAATTTGTGACGTTCGTTAACTTAGACAACTAAATAAGAAGATAACAGATGACAAGTTTCCACTCACTCTGAATTGATTAAATAATATACAACACCTGTTTATGGGTTCGTTTTTTCTATATTCAGTTCTGTGAGTTGTTTCAATTAAAAATTTGGTATGCCTTGTTGGCCTGACATTATTATTGATTTTGATTTTATCTTTAATAAGGTTGACACTGATTTTATTCAATAGGGCATCGCACGTAAAACAGTTCGAGAGTAAGATTCTACGGGAATTAAAGCTCAGTAAATTAACTAATTGTAGCCTTTCATGGTATGATGGAAGGTTATGAAAGTCTCTGGGATTATGCAAATGTCTTAAACCAAAAAGAAGGAACTGTTTTTGAATTGTATCAATTCATGCACTGTGAATGAGAAAAGTAGAATTCCAGATATTCTGTTTTCTAATAGTGAACGCGCGAGTGAGCAAAATAAAGTTATTGTTACCCAAATGTTGTTTAACTCTCTTGCTCTCCTTTTGATAAAACCTAGCGTTTTGTTGGCCTTTGATAAAATTGACTCATAGTGCAGATTATAATTCAATTTGTTGTCCAAAATTATTCCCAAATCTGTGATATGATCTACGCCCACTAGGTTGCAGTTTTGTAAGAAACAATTATGCATAACTGAGGATCTTTTACGTGAAAAGCTCAAAGCATACGCTTACTTACGTTGAGATCTAGCATGTTGTCAGAGCACTATTTATCTAAGCAGTCTAATTTAGATTGAAGGAAACAGCAATCCGTATCATTGGTACTTTTTAAGATCATCAAGTAAGGTGACCAATGCCTGATAAACAAACAGAAAGATCTCTTATATATATATTGAATAAAATTGGTCATTGTATCTTTCAACATATATTTTTAAAAATATATGTTTGAAAGATACAAAAGTGCTGCAAGATACTAATTTAGTAGGCATGCCGCTGTTAACAGCAATTAGTACCTTGGGGTACCCCAGAGTACACAGAAATAGGGTTATATATAGTACCTTGAAATTTAACAAATTGTGCTCTTTGGGTGATGTACGACTTTATCCATTTTAATATCGGACCAATGACACCTAATTTTACCAGTTTATCTACAAATATATCATGATTTATTCGGTAAAATGCCTTGCTAAAATCGGTGTATATTGCATCAATCTGATGACCTTTTTCCATCGAAGATAATATATCTGATGTGAAAACCATCAGATTAGTAGTGGTTTGTTCTCAGTTAAGAAATGGATCTATTATAGGTGTAATCTTATCGGTTACAAGTTTTTCAAATATTTTAGGTATAGTCGACTGAATTGCTATACCTATATAATTATCTATTAATGATTTATCACCTTTTTTATGGAAGGAAATCAAGTATGAAGTTTTCCAAAATTGTGGAAATGTACCTGATATAAGAGATCTGTTAAAAATTTAGATCAGTTAAATTATAAATACAATTGTATAAGAAAATTGGAGGAAGTAGATCGGACCCAGATCCTTTTTTAATATCTAAATTACTAATTTCTGAAAGACATCTTCAAATGATAAGTTTAGATTTTGAATAAGGGGGATAGTATTACTTAAGGATTGGAAAGCCACGTTTGCTTTTCCTGGTTGTGACTGACGGTAAACATTTTGCAATTTGTCAGCAAAAAAATTGCAAATATCATCAGGGCACGATGAGATTTTACCATCCAAAGATATAGAGTTTGGGTAACCTGAAGTTTACGTTTTGTATAAACAAGTTCAAAGAATTTCCTAGGATTTATTGTACAATAAAGAAAATGATTTCAATATTACATTACAATTTCTTTATTGTAAGATTTAGAGAATAATTTTTGATTTATATTGTTTAGTTCGATAATTACTGCATTATGATGAAGTGAGTTTTTTTTACATTTATTTGCAGTATTGACTAAAACATCGCCATAAGCATTAGAAAATACTAGGTCTAACCATATACCATTATTGTTTGAGTCTTGAATAATTTTTTCCATGTCATTTCCAGAAAATGAACTTATAAGATTAAATTCGATTTCATCCAAAAAATTAACTGGTAGTAGTTGATTATCATATTCGTCAATGACAAAAGATAAAAGAGGACGATTAAAATCCCCCAAAACGAAAATGCTATCATCCTTATTCATGTTTTTAGTATTATAAAAAAAATTTGGTTAGCCATGTCTTACGATTAAACTAATAACAGCTTTTATCATTTTAAAATGACTTATGAATATCTCATTAAATTTGAACCAAATAGGTGTAGGGTATTTCTAAGTTGTATCGACTGAATGTTTCTTTACTTGTTAAGATATACGTTTGAATAGCTTTTGAACTTTTCAAAGGTTCCAGAACCCGAAACCATGGTACGATTTCGCCCATATGCAGTCCCAGTCATACTTTCAATACTTGTTAACTCTTGTACACAATAGGAACATTCTATATTAATTTTAAGTTACTATTTTTATTAATTTCGACGATAAGACTTTCAATCTTTGGAGGTAAAAAACAGCCTTGTTCCAAATTTGAAGCTTCTACATTTTTTTGAAGTTACTATCTCTATTATTTTCGAAAATATGCTTTAAGGTCTTTGAAACTATGTGGATGGTCCCCAACCCACTATTTCAATTGGTTCCAATTTTAAGGGAATAGTGTCCTCGAAAATTGGAATCCTGATACCGAATTTGGAGATTCTAACTTCTTTGAATTCTGAATCATGCTCGTTTGGCATAAATTCGATGAAAAAGTTCCAGGATCCGAACCCATGATCGGATTTCTCCTATATGCATTCCACGCCGTTCTTTCAATACTAGTGAACCCTTGTACACAATTGGAACGTTCTATCTTAATTTAAAACCTTTGAAAAGTTCAAGGGCTAACAAATATATATCTTAAAAGCACCATAACTCAAAAAATAATTCCGCGATTTTGATGAAATTTGAACTCTGTGGTTAGAGTGGTTAGAGTGCCGACCTTTCATGCGAAAGGCCCCGGGTTTGAATCCCAGTGAAAGTGAAAAAACTTTTATCTGCTACCATTTATCTGCTCAGCTACCATTCGCCTATGGGTTAAAATTAATGGCTTAATTAATAATTAATAATTATATATCTTTAAAAAAAATACATAAATATAACAACATAAACAAATACAAAATGTAAACAAATAATTCAATTTAATAATATAACTCACTGAGGCCCCGGGTTTGAATCCCAGTGAAAGTGAAAAAACTTTTATCTGGTTTTCAACTCGACTCAGCTACCATTCGCCTTTGGGTTCAAATTAATGGCTTAATTAATAATTAATAATTATATATCTTTAAAAAAAAAAAAAAAATATATAAACATAAACAAATACAAAATGTAAACAAATAATTCAATTAAATTATATAACTCACTGATATAGAATACCATATAACTCAAATACAAAATATTACAATATAAACAAAAATAGAACTGCATTTATAAAAAATCTAAGACATTTCTACATGTTATAAGGCGTAGTACTGTCTCATGCTTAAATTGTATGTGGAATTCATATCTCCCCTGTTCCGACATGCACATATATAGTCAGGCTGTTTAGACTATCACAGTGAACAGTTAGCCGTAGAGGTGCCGGCAAACAAAAAAAAACAAAAAAGCTTCGGATTCTAGAAGCTTTTGATCGCTTTGAGACCGAACGAGTAGAATTTCGAAGTCAAAGAAGATATTCCATATTTCCTATATGTGCCCGAAATTTAGACTTAATTGTAGTGGTGGTTCAGGTAGCTAAAGAGCTAGAAAGATAGATCAGGTAGCTAGAAAGACAGAAACTTTATTTTATTTGATACACGAGAGTTCTTTAATATTTCCGTTTTTATTTAATACTTTTATATTTTTTGAAAAGACTAAGAATTTTACCATAAAACATATTATATATAAAACTTTATAAATTAAAAACAAAATATTTTTTTAATAAACGATTACATTCCGTTTTTTTAATTTTTATTATATCATATATTTTATTGAATTTTTACCATAGGTGATATATAATTAAGACATTGTGTACAATATATAATCTATATTCAAAGGTACTTGCTGCATTTATGTAAACTTTATTGTTATATTTAAATGAATTAAATGAAAAGTTCTAAATTTGTAATTGTATTTTAGAAATACATTTATTGCATATTTTGCGTTTATAAGCTTTTCTAATAGGTACATAAACTAATTATTTAAAATAATTGCAATTTTGAAAATTTTTATATGCTTTAATATATTATGCTTTGATTAGCTTTTTATCACAAAATTTAATAAATAAAATTTTTACACTTTTGTATTGAATTGGAATAAATATATTTTTATTTATTTCAAGTTTTTTTGTTTTTTTGTATTTTAAAATAGATAAATTAGTTAGAATTTGCAATAATTTTTAATAGATAGTGTAATTAGAAAATGTTTTTAGTATTATAAAGTTTATTTGGATAGCTATCTTTACGATCAAATTAAAAACAGCTTCTATGGTTTTAAAATTACTTATGGATATCTCATTAAATTTTTCTTTCTAAGTCGGTTGCACCGACTGACTGTTTCTTTACTTGTTTTTAATAGTTTCAATGATATGTTTTAAGGTCTTCAGAACTTTGGGGATGGTACCCAGAACTTCCAGGACTCTAAGGACATAGGAAGAGGCACACTGTTACCAAATTTGAAGGCTTTATCTTCATTCGTTTCGGAATTATGCTTGTTTGGCCTAAATTCAACCAAAAACTTCTAGGATCTGAACCCATGGTCCGAACTCGTTCGTGAACAGTCCCCGCCATATTCTCATTACTGGTAACCTACATCACGAAATTCATCCAGAATCCGAACCCATGGGCCGATTTCGCCCATATGCAATCCCCGCCGTACTTTCAGTTCTAGTAACCTACAGTTCAAATTTCATCAAGATAGCTCTAGTTTTTGAGTTATCGTGCCTAAAACGGACGGAAGTACGGACATGACTATATCGACTCAGGTGGTCACGCTGATGATAAATATGTATACTTTTCCATATCTAGCTCGCTTCCTTTAGGTGGTTACAAACACCATACCAAAGTTAATATACCCTTTTCCTATTTCATAGGTGTAGGGTATAAAAATTCGGAAATTTTAACAAAAATAAAAATTTTAGTGTTAGTAATCAAAAAAATAATAATTTTACTAAAGATACTAGTAGAACAAATATTAGCGGTAGTCTTTCCAATTGTTCAAGTTTGGACTACATATCGCTAATCTTGTGTGCTAGAAGTACTATGTCATCTGCATAGTCTAGGTCTTCTAAGTGGCGAGTGAAGCTCCACGTAATGCCTCTTTTTTGCTTACAGACTTCGGACATTATACTATTTAGGACAATTGTGAATAGCAATTGTGATAGTTGACATCCCTGTTTGACGCCGATGTTAGTTTGGAAGGGCTCACTGATTTCTCCGTTGTGAGTGACCGCTAGTTCGGAGTTTTCGTACAGCTCTCTTATGATACGAATTATCTTGCATGGTACACCTTTCTCTTTTAATGCTCTCCATATGGCAACTCTTTTCACAGTGTCAGTTTTCTTTCTTAAAGTCCACGAATAGCAGGTAGAGGGGAGTCCGCCATTCGATCGATTGCTCGATGATGATTCTAAGTGTGTTTGATTGGTCTACACAGCTCTTGTGGCGCGGAAGCCTGCTTGCTCGTCGCGTAACTCTGGTTCAATTTTTTCTTGGATTCTGTCTTTTATTATAGTTGCTATGATTTTATACACTGTGTTGAGGAGGTTGATACCACGCCAGTTGTTGCAATCTTTGAAGTCGCCTTTCTTCGGTAGCTTGACTATTGTGCCGTTTTTCCAATGTGCCATTTTTATCTTTAATGAGAATCGATACTGTGCTCGTTTTGTTAGTGAGCTTGTTCACAATTTGATGGAGTTTCCTTGCATCATTTTGTCCAGCAGCTGTTTCTGCATCTGGGGCTAGCTTCTCAAGGAATTTTCTCTTGTCTCTCTGGAGGCTCGTTTTATTTTCTTTGCTAGCGCTTTGTATTGCTCCTTGGTGATAACTTTGCTTTCTAGCTTTTTCTTAGCCTCTTGCCTCAGTGATATGAGTTCCCATGTGCTTTCTGATATCCATGGCGTTTGTTCTCTATTCTTTGTACCTAGTTTGTTTTTCACAATCTCATAGACGGCTTTGCTAACTTGATTCCAGTTTTGCTCGTTGTTTAGGCATCTTTCCCGAATTGTGGTTATCATACTGCTTTTGATGTGTGGATGTCGGAGGTTTCGGAGATTTAACTGTTGTTTCCTGCCATGGCTTTTTTTTTATGCACTTCAATTTCAATCTGATGTCGCTTATGATTAATTCATGGTCGCTATCTATGTCGGCTCCTCTTTTATTTCGCATTTCTAGCATTGAACTTCTCCATCCACTGCTTATACATATGTGGTCTATTTGGTTATGTATTTTCCCATTCGGTGAGGTCTACGTATACTTGTAATTTTCCTTATGGGGGAAGATGGTGCCGCCAATGGTCAGTTAAAATGTTTGACAGATCTCAATAAGCCTTTCTCCGTTTTTGTTCTTTGTTCCGCATCCATGTTTTCCCATAATTTTCTCAAATCCAGTACTTAGATTTCCCACTTTCGCATTTAAATCGCTCATTAGAATCAAGATATCTCCTTTCCGGATAGTGTTGAGGGGATGGGTGAGCTGTTCGTAGAACTCGTCTTTCGCTATATCTTCGGCAACTTATGTTGGTGCATAACATTGTACTAGAGAGAAATTTTTAATTTTACATCTGAAACGGGCTGTACTAATCCTATCTGATACGGCCTTCCAGCTATGCAGGGAGTTACGCAGCTTTCTAGATACTATTATTCCCACACCGTTTGTTCCACCTATTTCTTTACCGCTATAAAACAGAGTATTTCCATTAGCCATGATAATTTCGCCATTCCTGTTCCATCTTATTTCGCTTAAACCCATAATTTGAACTTTATAATCTGCCATATGTTTTTCTATTTGGGCAAGCCTTGATGTTTCTCGCATTGTTCGGACATTCTATTGTGCAATTCTAGTCATTGTTCGAGCGCCGAAGGTTGTTGCCGTGTTATCTTGCCTATTGTATCCGATTTGTCTAATTTCAGTTTCTTTAATCCGTTTAGTCTTTCTAAGCAGGAGATTAACCTACTGCAGAAGTTGCCTATTTTGTTTTTTTTCCCTACATAACGCCTAATAGGGGCACGATGTCACTTGTTCTTATCTCTGACATTGGAGATTCCACGCATATGCAAATGTTAATGGTGTCATTTTGACATGTGCATATGTTTATATAGATAATGTTATTATTTATTTAATATTAAGCTATAGGTTATTTCAGGAACACGATTATTGGTAATATTTTTATTTTTTATTTATTATTAATTATTATTTTCTATCTAGACTATTAGTTATTTAATTATAATTTATAAGTTATTTTTATTATACTAATTATTGAGTTTACCCAGCCAGGGATCGAACCCGGGACCTTTCGCATGAAAGGCGGCGCCTCAACCACTGCGCCATCGGCTGGATAATCCAATAAAATTTTACGCACGTGCAGCAATTACTTTTTTTCAGGATTTTTAGCTGTAGTGCATTTCCTTTTGAATGATTGGTTCCAATTTTCGAGGACACTAAGGGAATAGAAAGGGACACGCTGATACCGAATTTGGAGGTTCTAACTTCTTTAGATTCGGAATCATACTCGTTTCGTTTAAATCGATGAAAAAGTTCCAGGATCCGGACCCATGGACCCAAATTAATAATAATAGTTACTTTAAATTAATATAGAATGTTCCAATGTTTGTGTACAAGGGTTAACTAGTATTGGAAGTATGACTGGGGCAGCATATGGGAGAAATCGTATCATGATTTCGGATTCTGGAACCTTTCAAAAGTTCAAAAGCTAACAAACATATATCTCAAAAACACCAAAACTCAGAAACTAATTACGCTATTTTGATGAAATTTATATTCTAGGTTACTGGTAATGAAAGTACCATGGAAGCTTTTGAACTAATTGAAGTCAAACTAGTATAATTTTGAAACCAAAGAAGACAGAACATTATATTTGGGGCACATATGTTTCTTCTTATTTGTTTTGTGTACGTGAAATTTTGGATGAATTGGAATAGCGGTTTGCGTACCACACCCACTACTCCCAAGACCTTAAAGCATATTATATTCGAAATTAATAAAGATTAAAAAATCAAATTTATTTATACACTATTTCCAATTTCCGTTCTTATTTAACACTTTTATATTTTTAAAAGGCTAAAAGTTTTACTATTAAACATATTATGTATTATATTTTATAAATTAAATACTAAATATTTTTTTAATAAACGACGAATTTACAACTGCTCGCCATTGTTCTCTATTTTGTGCTCCTGATCTCCAATTTCGGACATTAAGAATTCTAGCATCGTTATCAATATTATCAGCCCATCTATTTCTTGGTCGTCCCCTTGCTCTTGTTCCTTCAGGGATTGCATACATAATTTTATATTGAGCGCGGTTTTCCTTCATTCGAGCAACATGGCCTGCCCATCTTAGGCGCTGCGCTTTTGCATATTTTACTATGTCTTTTCCTTCTATTAACTCGAAGAGTTCAGAATTAGTTCTTCTTTCATATTCTCCACTTTCGAGTCTTTTTGCGCCAAAAATTCTACGCAGTATTTTTCTTTCAAATACTCTTAAGCTATTTTCATCATGCCTCGTCAGACTCCATACTTCACAGCCATATGTTATGATAGTTTTATAAATTATTAATTTTGATTGTCTGGTAATTAATTTAGATTGTATTAGCTTTTTATGTACGTAGTAGCTTTTGTTTCCTGCATTAATTCTATCTTGTACGTTATGATGCATACTGTTGTAATTTCTAACTATTACTCCGAGATATGAGAAACTCTTAATACCTTCGAAATTGTATTCCCCAATGGTAATATTCTGTGGGTACCTTCTACTTTCATTTCGCGACATTTTCATATATTTTGTTTTATTTTCATTGATAGCTAAACCAACTTTTTTTGCTTCACTTTCGAGCACAATAAACGCCTCAGTCATATCTCTATAACTTCTTGATACGATTGCTATATCGTCAGCATAAGCAACTATTTGATGAGACTTTATAAATATGTTTCCCCCCTTATCGAGTTTCTCAACTGCATAATTCAATACCATGTTAAACAGCCTGGCAGAGAGAGCGTCGCCTTGTCTTACACCCGACTTAATATAAAATTCTGTCGATATTTTTGATTGTATCATTATTTTAGCTTTAGATTCGCTCATTGTCATCATAGCTACGTTGGCAAGTTTTTTGGGTACTCCCTGTCTTAACAAGGAAGCAAGAACTTGATCCCTACTTACACTATCAAACGCTTGTTTAAAAGCAACAAACAAGAAGTGTATGTCTTTATTGTATTCATAATTTTTATTATATCATATCTATATTTTATTGCATTATTACCATAGGTAATATATAATTAAGAAATTGTATACGATTCTTAAGTTGTAAAATTTATTTTTGTATTAAAATTAATTATATGAACAGTTCTAAATTTATCATTGTATTTTAGAAATACATTTATTGCATATTTTGATTATTAAATTTTGTGATGAAAAGCATATTTTGATGAATTATACCTATATAACTTCACCGTACACATACATTTAATTTATACTAATACAATACCTAGTTAACTTCAACGTATTTTTACATTCTTTCTCACGAACACAATACCTAATTAAAAAGTACGCTAATATACTTTTATAACAATTTAATAAAGATATCTAATTTCATATATACCTTAAGTATATACGAACACATTAATCACATTAATTCTTTAGCAAAAATGCTGATTCTAAACATTTAAATTTAAAACAACAATTAACACCCGTACCATATAATATTATATATTTTTACTATTTTTTTTACATTTATAAAAAAAAGTCATTATGAATAGAAATTGCACATTCAGGGAATTTCCTTAAAAAGGTTGAAGAACTGAATGTAGCACATATGTTTAACACACAATTTAATATTTGTCAATTTAAATTATATTTTTAAGAAAATAGCCCATATGGCACTTTTTATTGTGAAATAATAAATTTAATAATGTTAATGTAATTACCTCTACTAAAAAAAAAAGTAGTGGGGATAAATTTGAAATATTGTATAAATACCATTGTAAATTTCAAAAAAGGGAACAATTAAAAGTTTAAGCTCTTAGATAGCTTAACTAAGAAAACAAAAAAAAGGCTTTTAATTTGACCAAGACAGAATCTCTAAATTGGGTTCAGCCCATAGAGAAATAACCATCACAGTGTGACATAGGGCTTATGGCCCTCAGCATTTTGGTTAAGACAAGTACCGCAGAAATACCAGGATAGACATAATAAAGTATCACCAAAATTAAGGATCTATCTTATTACCAATAAATATAGGACTAAATTTATTACATGGCGACCCGTGCCTAAATAGACGGATCAGAAGGAAGACTCTCCGCAATCAAAAAAAAAGAAAAGTAGAAGCAACAATCATGGGCTGGTTTTCATCAGACACCACAACAAATGTAGTCAACCAAGCCGCAAACCTACATACACATGAGATCCTGAAAGAAGTAGCAACAACTATAATCGTGCTCTTCATGTATGAAGCAATCAAATACTTCATCAACCGTAAGGCGTCGAAGAAGGCTTCAAAACTACAGATTTCAAACATCTAATTATATTATAGCCAAATCAACTAAAATAAATTAAAAATTAGAATTTTTTCAAAAAAAAAATATAAAAAATAAAATAATGTCAAATTTAAAAAAAAAAAAATATATATATAATAAATTAAAATTTTTTTGTTTTGCAAAAATATATACTAAATTTTCATGTTAAGATACGACGATAAAGTTGCTATAAAATTATATATAGACAAAATAAAACTATTACACGACTTAATAGAGAAAACGAAACCGACTGAAAATTTAATAATTGAAAAAAACAGTCAGGCCGACCAATTTAAAATAAAATTTCTAGAAAGATTAGAAATCGCGGACTTTACTGAAACAGAAAAAGAATATTCAAAAACAATATTCTTAGATTACTATAAACAAATTAAAGAGAAACTATACTATATAAGACAAGAACTTACAAAAATGGACTTTGACATTGACAAAACTTTAAAAATTATACCCTTGTTCGAAGGAGATAAAGATAAATTATCAAATTTTGTAAATTTAACAAAATATCTTTATGAAGCCACTAAGGCAACCGAACAGGAAAAACTTATACAATTTATCTACAACACCAGGTTGACAGAAAAACCAAAAAATAAATTAAACATACCCGCTCCAAAAAATTTGAATGAAATAACCACAGCTTTACAAAAAGCATATCAATTAGCACGCCCGTTGGAAATAGTTCAAGCAGAACTAGTTTCCACAATACAGGCCCAAAGGCCTCTTCATAAATATGTAGAAAAAATAGAAAAATTAATTGCAGAAATCAATGCAATACAAATTAGTCAAAAAGGAGAAGAACATAGACAGATTATAACATCGCTTAATGACCAATATGCAATCGGAATCTTTAAAGCTGGTCTCAATGAAAATATATCACAAACTATCCATGCAGCAAGACCTGAATCTCTAGCCACCGCAATTCAAATTGCTACAGAATATGATGCTAGTAATAACAAAACAAAACAAATTTTTTTTATGCAAAATAGGAACAACAATTTTAACTATAGAAACAACAACAACAATAATAATAAAAATTTCAACAACAGAAACTTCAACAGAAATTTCAACAACAACAATTTCAATAGAAATTTTAACAATTCCAATAACAACAGAAATCTCAGTAGAAATTTTAATAACAAAAACAATACTAGAAATTTTAACAATTATAACGGCAACAATTACAACAACAAAAATAATCAAAACAGAAGTCGCAACAATTTCAACTATAAAAACCACAATTACAATCAAAATCAAAATAGAAACTATAGAAACATAAATTACCTGAGCACAGAACAGGGAAACGAGAACAACCTCGAAGTACGACAGCTTGCCGAGGATTTAAACAACCTACAAATGAATTAAAAATATACTTTATCAACAACAGAAAAATAAATTACATATTCTTAAAAACAAGCTTAACTCAAAAACCTTTAGCATTTTTACTGGATACAGGAGCAGAAATTTCACTAATAAAAAATAATTGTATAGATATGATAACATTGAAATACCACCTAGAACAGAAATGATCCATCCAATCAATATTAAAGTAAAAGAAGACAGCATAGTACTAAACAAACAAATAGGTAATCACGTATTCATCGCAAACACCATTATACCAGCAAAAGGCATAGCACATGTAAAATTCATGAATACATCAGATCAAAAAATAACCATTTCGAACTTTAAACCTGAAATTAAACCACTTAAAAATTACATGATTATGAGTCTAAAACAAGATAAAACAAAAAGAGAAACAAAATTATTACAAGAACTTAAAATAAAAAATTTAGATGAAAAAGCTACAGATTCAATAATAAATATATGCAAAAATTTTTCGGATATTTTTCATCTACAGGAGGACAAACTTTCATACAATAATTTTTACCAACAACATATAAGCCTTCAAGATAAAACTCCAGTTTACATTAAAAATTTCAGACTCCCTCAAACACAGATAAAAGAAATTAATAACAAAGTCAATGATTTAATTAGAGAAAAACTAATATAACCATCAAACAGTCCATATAATTCACCATTACTAATAGTACCAAAAAAATCTTCAGATGACACAAAAAAATGGAGATTAGTCGTGGATTATAGAAGTTAATTTATTTAATTCTTTGATTAAATAAAAGATTTAATTTTTTTATTTTAAAGAAGGAATAGACCTTCCAATTTTATTGACAAAATAAGACTTAACTTACAAAAGAAATGTTAGTTCTATTTATATGAAAAATTTCTGTTTATTAAACAAAATTACAATATTGATTTTACAATTAATTGATCTGATTTATTGATCTAGTTTATTGCCTTATAGTTCTACTAATTAAATTTGTTCAATAAACAGATTACAAAATTAAAATTTCTTTATTACAATTTTTGCTTACTAAAATAATTTTTATTTAAAACATTCATAATCAAATCATAATTTATTAATTTATTTTTAATTCTTATTATTTTTTAGTACAAAATTTCATTTCCTCATAACTTAATTTTTATTATTTTTTTAGGACAAAAGATTCAAATTTCAACTTACAAATTTATTACTAAATTATTTATAGTATTTTATTGTTTACAATTTTTTGTTTATAAAAACTTATGAATAAAAATTTTATAAAAATTTTAAAAATAAAAAGTGCATTCTAAGCAAAAACAATAAAAAGAAATAATTATTTTTTATGTGAATCACTCAACAGGCAATACTACAGACATAAGAAGAAAATAATTTGTGACGTTCGTTAACCTTCCCCCCTTAGATTCGGATGTCCTCATTCGACTTCTCCATTGGTTTTAGATGAAATACAACTGTAGACTGATTTTGATCATTAATGTTTTTATTTTCTGCTTCTTGTCTTCCTTCATTAATTAGTAATTTACTTCTTTGTTTCGTTAGCATTGTTGCGAATGATACTAATATTACCATAATAATTGTTAAAAAACCATAATTAATATATTGGATTTGTTGTTTGTCTTCTTCTATAAATTTGATTGCCTTGGTATTGTTGATGTTGATTTCTTTAAGTAATTCTAATGATAAATGTTCATGCAATTTGTCGATGGTTAAGTTTGTTTGAAAAATAGCTGGTAATGCTCTTGATTTAATACTTTCCTCTGATATAAATGTTTGCTCATCTACTTTAACTGTGGAATTATAAAATATTATTAAAAATGTTCCGGTAATATTTTTCTTGTTGCCATCTATTGTAATTACCCCTTTATATTGATTAAGTTATAAAGTACCTGTGGTTATTTAATTTCTTCAATTGTTTTAATGTGCTAATTATTTGTAACGTTGCATATTGAGTGACCACCTTTTAACAAATTAGGTATACAACTTGAATTATTTAAATTTACAATATTATTTTTATTACAAATAGTTATAGAATTAATAACTCTACAATTCCATAAATTTGTTCTTGATGAATTAAAATTTTATTGAAATTAATTTTTGTTACAATTTTATCTTTTTTTACTGGTTTAATTAAAATTTCATTGAAAATTTCAGTTTTAGTTATAGGTATCTCGATAATATAGAATAAGCAAGTACCATTGGTGATAATTTTAATATTTGAAAAATTTCTTGCTTATTCTTTAAAATCTTTTACCAGTTTCTTTCAGTTTTTCTTACCTTCTAAAAAGTTATAAATTTAATATAAAATTAAATAATTTCAAATAAATTTACTTAAATCTAATATTATTTTAAAAAAAAAAATAAATTTTATATAATATAAAAATTTTGTATAGGAAAAGTAATTAAAAAAAATTTCGAATTCGATATATAGTTTTTTTCAAAATTTAACGTTAATATATTTTTTTTTTTTTTTTTTTTTTTTTTATTATTGATCGATCATTTAATATTTCTATATGGCCAAATTATTTTAAGTATTTTTTTTTTATATGACCAAAATTATATATTATTTTTTTTTTTTTTTTTTTTTTTTTTTTTTTTATATGGTCTAAATTACTTTAAAAATTTTCTTATATAGCCTAAATTATATAATTTTTGTATATCAAGTAGATATTGGATTTTCTTTTCTCCTTACTGATGAGGATACTTATTGACGAAATTTCCAAATTCTAGCTTGATATATTTTTTTTTTTTATTAATATATTTTTTTATTTTTTATTTATTTCTTTTTTATCTTTATTTTACTGGCCAGTATTTTTAATAATTTTAAAATTAGTTTTTTTTATTTTAATTTTTAGATTTCTTTTTTCAAATTTATTTTTGATATTATTGGATTTAATCCTCTTCATTAACTCAATGTAATGAGAGGTAAAATCTTCTGTATCTGAATTTTCTAGTTCAGATTTTAACATAATTAAAATTGTTTGACTTACATGAAAATTATTTTCCAATCTATGAACTTCATATTTTGGAAAACTGGCCTTGCTTTGCTCTTTCTGATCAACAGGATAAGTGGCTGCTTCCGATGCTTTTATAGCAGGGAGCTCCTTTTTGTACTGAAACTACTGGGGGGCCTTTTTCCTTATCCTTCTCCAACTTGGGTTGACCAGACCGGAAACGTCGCTGTTAAAGATCCCCTTTAGGTTTTTTTGTAGTGAGAAAAACCGTCACTTTCTTTCTACCGTGCCTAGAGCAGCCTCACTCTAGGTTTCGAAGATTAAGGCTTGTTCACGGTATAAGAAACGACACTTTTCACTCACTAAAAAAAAACCGGTTACTCTGTTAACAACTTGCAAGGTCCCTGCTCGGGCGCCAGTTAATTTATTTAATTCTTTGATTAAATAAAAGATTTAATTTTTTTATTTTAAAGAAGGAATAGACCTTCCAATTTTATTGACAAAATAAGACTTAACTTACAAAAGAAATGTTAGTTCTATTTATATGAAAAATTTCTGTTTATTAAACAAAATTACAATATTGATTTTACAATTCATTGATCTGATTTATTGATCTAGTTTATTGCCTTATAGTTCTACTAATTAAATTTGTTCAATAAACAGATTACAAAATTAAAATTTCTTTATTACAATTTTTGCTTACTAAAATAATTTTTATTTAAAACATTCATAATCAAATCATAATTTATTAATTTATTTTTAATTCTTATTATTTTTTAGTACAAAATTTCATTTCCTCATAACTTAATTTTTATTATTTTTTTAGGACAAAAGATTCAAATTTCAACTTACAAATTTATTACTAAATTATTTATAGTATTTTATTGTTTACAATTTTTTGTTTATAAAAACTTATGAATAAAAATTTTATAAAAATTTTAAAAATAAAAAGTGCATTCTAAGCAAAAACAATAAAAAGAAATAATTATTTTTTATGTGAATCACTCAACAGGCAATACTACAGACATAAGAAGAAAATAATTTGTGACGTTCGTTAACTTAGACAACTAAATAAGAAGATAACAGATGACAAGTTTCCACTCACTCGTTTAGACGATATTCTAGACAGTATCGGAAGAGCAAAATATTTCTCAACATTAGATCTTAGTAACTCCTTTCATCAAATCAAATTAGACAACGAGTCAAAACCCTTAACAGCTTTTTCAACTAATAAAGATCACTATCAATTTACCAGACTACCTTTTGGTTTAAAAATATCTTCAAACAGTTTTCAGAGGATGTTAACCATAGCACTATCAGGCTTAAATGCAGGCGCATTTATCTATGTTGACGACATAATAATTTTTGGATGTAGTTTACAACACCATAATAAAAATTTAATTGACGTATTTACAAGACTTAGAAAATCTAATTTAAAATTAAATCCAGCTAAATTCACATTTCTACAAACAGAAGTAACATATCTTGGACATTTAATTACACAAAATGGTATAAAACCTGATCCTGCTAAATATAATACAATACAAAATTATCCAACTCCTACAAATGCTGAAGACACCAGAAGATTCGTAGCATTCTGCAACTACTATCGCAGATTTATAAAGAACTTTGCCGAAATAGCGAAACCACTTAACAACTTATCTAAAAAGAATACAACTTTTCTTTGGACTTCAGAATTTGAAGAAGCATTTAAAACACTAAAAGAAAAGCTAATAAAACCACCAGTCTTAAAATTCCCGAACTTTGATGAAGAATTCATAATAACAACTGACGCATCTAATTTTGCTTTAGGCGCTGTTTTGTCACAAGGAGAAATAGGTAGCGACCGTCCAATCGCTTACGCTAGTCGATCTTTGAACAAACATGAACTAAACAAACCAATAATCGAGAAAGAATTATTAGGCATACATTGGGCAATAACATATTTTAGACCCTATGTATATAGCACAACGTTCACGATTGTTACGGATCACAGTCCGTTAGTCAGTTTATTTAAACACAAAAATCCTTCATCTAAAATGACAAGAATAAGACTAGAATTAGCCGATTATGATTTTAAGATAATATATAAACAAGGTAAAATAAATACAAACGCAGACGCACTATCTCGTATAAAAATCGATTCAGAAATATTAAAACAAATGATTCCAAATATCATCACGAGAAATAAGAGTAAAACATTACAAAAAACAGATAATAATAATAGTACTAGTACATCAACACAGAAGCCTCATGAACTTCATACGTGGCAATGTACATCCATATCTGAAACAAAAAAATATGCATAAAATAAAATTTATTAACGTTAACGATTTAAAAAATATGAAAAATAAAATAAATGAAATAATTATAAATGAAAAAGGGGATTTTATGGTACCAATAAGCATAAGTGATAATCCATATCAGGACTTAGGTCGGATCTTGGAGAAACTTATCTTATCTATGAAAAATAAAAAAATAATGAAACTAGCGCTTAGTGATAATGATTCACTATTTAGAAAAATTGACATAAGAGAATTTAAAACATTGTACAATGATATTATGAATAAATTAAAAATGAATGAATTAAAAATGAATGAATTAAAAATTTTAATATATACCCCGCCTAAGAAAATTGAAGATAATGAATCAAAAAATAAAATAATAAAAGAATACCATGACTCTCAACAAGGAGGTCATACAGGAATCAAAAGAACCATCAACAAAATAAAACAAAACAACGCTATATATGGAAAAATTTGAACAAGATGGTCAAAGAATACATAAACAACTGTAAGATATGTGCAAAGAATAAAATTATAACACATAATAAACAAAAATTTATTATAACTAATACACCATCATCTGCTTTCGAATCTATAGGCATAGACACCGTAGGACCTTTGAGAATATGTAATAACTACAGATATATATTAACAGTTCAATGCGAATTAACAAAGTACATAGAAGCAATACCAATAGAAACAAAAGAAGCTAAAACTATAGCAAAAACATTAATCACAAATATCATTTTAAGATATGGTAATTTTAAAACAATAAAAACAGACCTAGGTACTGAATTTATAAATGAAATTTTTACGAATATATGCAAAACATTCAATATAGAACATTTAAAATCAACTCCATATCACCATGAGACAATAGGCTCAATTGAACGAAACCATAGAGTATTAAACCAATATCTCTTATCGTTCACTCAAGACTATCAATGGGACGAATGGATACCTTACTTTGCATATTGTTATAACACAACACCACACACAGATACAAATTATTCACCATTTGAATTACTTTACGGAAAAATATCAAGTATACCAACAAACTTTAATACTAATACACATACCTATACAAGACATGAACGACTATGTACTTGAACTAAAAACTAGACTCAAATTTGCAGCCGAACAAGCAAAGAATATGTTAAATATAGCAAAAATAAACAGAAAATATGTAAATGATATCAATGTAAAACCTATAAAATTTAAAATAAATGATTTAGTTCTAATAAAAAATAAACTAGATAGTCCGTATGATGGACCATATAATATAATAAAAACAAACAATGTAAATTCTATAATAAAAATAAAAAACAAACAAAAAGAAATCCACAATAATAGGTTAAAACTTTTTAAAACTAGCTAAAATCAAATATTTTATAAAACAAATTTTTTTTTACTTATTACTTTATAAAATTTTATTGTTAAGAAAAATTTATTATTATATAATATATAAGTATACAAAAAAAAAAAAACACTTGTAAATAAACAAAACAAAATTTTTTTTCCTAATAAGCATTAACGCAAAAAAAAAAAAAAAAAAAAAAAAACATGTATATATATTTTAATATAACAAAAAAAAAGAATTTTCTTCTTTTTGTACAAAATTCTTTTTTTTCTTTTACGGTAAGGGTGTAGTGTATTCACTAATTCTAACACTACAATTATTACAATACCTATATAACTTCACCGTACACATACATTTAATTTATACTAATACAATACCTAGTTGTTGAAGTTAACTAGGATTAGTATAAATTAAATGTATGTGTACAATACCTAGTTGTTGAAGTTTTTACATTCTTTCTCACGAACACAATACCTAATTAAAAAGTACGCTAATATACTTTTATAACAATTTAATAAAGATATCTAATTTCATATATACCTTAAGTATATACGAACACATTAATCACATTAATTCTTTAGCAAAAATGCTGATTCTAAACATTTAAATTTAAAACAACAATTAACACCCGTACCATATAATATTATATATTTTTACTGTTTTTTTTACATTTATAAAAAAAAGTCATTATGAATAGAAATTGCACATTCAGGGAATTTCCTTAAAAAGGTTGAAGAACTGAATGTAGCACATATGTTTAACACACAATTTAATATTTGTCAATTTAAATTATATTTTTAAGAAAATAGCCCATATGGCACTTTTTATTGTGAAATAATAAATTTAATAATGTTAATGTAATTACCTCTACTAAAAAAAAAAGTAGTGGGGATAAATTTTAAATATTGTATAAATACCATTGTAAATTTCAAAAAAGGGAACAATTAAAAGTTTAAGCTCTTAGATAGCTTAACTAAGAAAACAAAAAAAAGGCTTTTAATTTGACCAAGACAGAATCTCTAAATCTCTAAATTGGGTTCAGCCCATAGAGAAATAACCATCACAGTGTGACATAGGGCTTATGGCCCTCAGCACTTTGGTTAAGACAAGTACCGCAGAAATACCAGGATAGACATAATAAAGTATCACCAAAATTAAGGATCTATCTTATTACCAATAAATATAGGACTAAATTTATTACAGTTTTAACTAACATTAAAAACCATGAAATTATATAAACTTTTATATTTATATTATTACAAATAATATTTCTTTCGAATAACTTTGAGTTTAATAATATAGAACATTAATAAATAAGTAAATTAAGAGAATAAATTTAAAAATCAAAAATTAAAATTGATTTTTAAAAAATTTCATCGATCAAAATTTCATTGATGCCTTTAAAAAATTAAAGGATATCATTACCGATTACCCTATATAAAGATAACCTAATTTTAATAAAAGGTTTTAATTAGTCACTGATGCAAGCAACTTTGCACTAGGTGCAGTTTTGACTCAAGATGGACCCCATCTACAATGCTTCTAGAACTCTGAACGATCATGAGAAAAATTATTCAACGACTGAAAAAGAGTTGTTAGCTATCGTTTGGGGGACAAAGTACTTCCGTCCATATTTATATGGCCATGAATTCGATTTACTTACTGACCATTAACCACTCAAATGGTTACAAACAATAAATACAGGAAAGGACATTAATTCTAGGCTTCAAAGGTGGCTAATTCAACTAGGTGAATACGATGCTAGAATAGAATATATAAAAGGGAAAGAAAATAAGATAGCTGACTTTCTTAGCCGTATTAACACAGATGATTGTGAGATAAATTTATTTGAAAAGGAACAATGTTTACCTAACAATATTCTTCAACAGAAAATTATTCAGATTTTTCCTAACACCCAAAAGGTAAAATTTATAAAATCTGTTATTTTCGCTAGAGATATAAAATGCGAGGATGAGGCTTTAAAGCAAATATCCCTATCGCATAAAAGAGAATTGGTGCATCCTGGTATCATTACATTAAACAAAAAATTTATTACTCAAATTTAAGGCACTTTAAAAAAAATTTAGAAAATATTCTTTGCAAAATTTACATGAAAAAATTATTACCGAAACAGGTTATGTAGAGTTAGTAAGTAAATTCGATAATTTTATATATAATATACCCACCTGAAATTTTACAGACAGTTAATGATTTAGAAAGTACTATAAATTCGTTAGATTTAAAAGATATTAAAGACTTCGCAGTTAACAAAATTAATTAAATTTAAATTAGACGATTAATTAGCTATATTAGGAATACTCCATCCAAATATATTAACTAAACTGATATAGAAAAATATGATATAGATTTTAAAAAACTTTCCAATATTAAACTAGGTGTAGCCAAATATTCAGAAAATGCAAAAATTTTTGTAATCAAAATTCCAACTGAAAATAGCAAATCAAACTTATACTTTCGAAGAAGGGTAATCTTTAAGAGAACTTAAACTAAGTAAAAAATTGTATTTTAAAAAACAGTTGCAAAATTATTATTAATAAAGAAGAAAAACTAATAGAATTACCTAATAATATATTAATTTTAAAAAATATAAGAAACAAAAAACTTAATAGTACTTGAAACGAAAGAAATTTTATACTCAAAGGAAGCTATTTTATTACATTTGATAATTGTACTGTAGAAAGATTATAAGAAATATACTAGTAAAACATATGAATTTGTCGATCGATTTGTAATACCAGAAGGGAAACATAAAGCAATAATTTTACTTTTGAAGAAATTTATACAAAACAAAAAACGAACGAGTTATGTCACTTGTTCCTCAATGTAACAATCAAAATGCAATTACATTGACACCTAATTCCATTAAAGTTGATGAAGCAAAAATATAATACTTAATTCATATCCATAAACAAGTACAAAAAGCTATTCAAGAAAAAAATTCTATAAATATGTATGAAAAAAAAAAATATATAAATATGTATTAACAAAAAAAAATATATATATAAACATATATTAACAGAAAAAAAATATTGAAATAAGTATTATATAATACATACCTTTATAATATCATTAATGTAGAGATAAGCATTTGATTGTAAAAATATTAAAAAAAAAATAAAAAAAAAAAAAATTTATTTTGCAATAGAAACTTAAAACCTAAGACCTAAATAATTAATAAATCAGTCATAAGACCACACTAGAAAATAATTAAGTGTTTTAATTTTCCAAAATGTAATTTGCGCCCTTCGTGAAAAAAAGGATTTTCCCTCTTAAAAAAAAAAAAAAAAAAAAAAAAAAATAGTATAACCATTATTCAAACACTAAAACCACGAAATTCCTTATTCGGAAAACCAAAAAATTCGTTTTCGATAACGAATTTAATAGTCTAAATCTAAAAAATTTCTGTAGAAGCGAAAATATCGAAATTCATTTTACAACACAGGTAACTCTGCCATTGAAAGAGCCCATGGTACTGTAATTGAACATATAAGAATCTTAAACATAACAGAATCTGATCTTCATACAGAAAGTAAAGTCCTAAAAGCTGTAGAAACTTATAATAGATCTATTCATTGTACAACCCAAGTAAAACCAATTGACTTTATTAGCGGTAAAGTAATAACTTTCGAAGAACAAAAAATAGTATTCAAGAAAAAAAGAGAAAACTATCAATAATTTAAATAAAAAACATTTTCAACTACCAAAAAATGACGAAATCCTGCTATAGTAAGGTATAAAGAATTACCAAAATATAAAAAAAATTAAAATAAATAAAGATAATAAAATTATCGTTAGTAAAAATCATAATATTCATCCAATCCACATTAAAAGAGAAATTAAATTTTCAGATAACAATAACCACTATAATATTAATTCTAACATCAATAATAATAATAATACCATGCCAAGCAACCATTAATATTTAAACTTTGGATACGGAAGCTGGATATATAAGGCGCCGTGAAATAAAGCCATACGAAATAAAGCCATATCGCCAATTTATTCGCGTATGGCTTTAATTCGCATTCAATTGCGAAATAAAGCCATATGGCTTTATTTCGCATTTAAAAATGTAATTTTATTTGTGAAAATAGAAGCAATTTAATTTTCCAAACTTTTTTATTTAAATAGTTAGGAAGTAGTTTTAGAGTTGGTTTCAAAAGCAGGGTTTTACGCTTTTCCCAGAATATTTATATATGTGTATATGTGGGATTCTCAATTAGGAGGGATTTTAGAGTTGGATTCAAAAGCAGGATTGCCGCTTTTTCCAGAATATTTATATATGTGTATATGTGGGATTGTTAGTTGGATTCAAAAGCAGGGCTTTACGCTTTTTCCAGAATATTTATATATATGTGTATATGTGGGATTCTCAATTAGGAGGGATTTTGGAGTTGGATTCAAAAGCAGGATTGCCTCCTTTTCCAGAATATTTATATTTATTAATTAGGGTTGATTATTTTTTGTATGAAATAGCTATGCCGAATTCTCATACCATTCTTTTCATTATAGTGTTGGATTCAAAATCTAGTTTCAATAATTGAGTTAGCGGGGGTAATGAAAATATAATATTATTTAACATGTTTTATTACAGTGTATTAAAAAAATTAGAAACTTATTAATTTTTTTAATGAATTAGGTATCCGAATTCTTATACCATTCTTTTCATTTTAGTGTTGGATTCAAAATCTAGCTTCAATAATTGAGTTAGCGGGGTTCGTAATAAAAATATAATATTATTTAACATGTTTTATTACAGTGTATTAAAAAAAATTAGGAACTTATTAATTATTTAGGCCCCATTTTATGGCTTTATTTCATGTCATTTTATGGCTTTATTTCGCGCCACCGATATATAATAACACAACAAGATGACGTTGCGTTAATAGAAAAATTTAATGAAATAATACACATAATTGATTTAAATGAATTCGAAAAAATAATAAACATAATAAAAAGCCAAATAAAACAAAACTAATTAATATAAATGAAAGCTACTATAAAACTTTAATAAAATTAATTTAATTAAACATACTTTTACCATCTTTTACAACGTTAATTCCAATAAGTCATAAAGATCTTTAATTGACGTTGGTGGATCATTCCTAAAATGCATTTTTGGTACAATGAGCCAAGAAAACAGAGTAGAAATAGAAAACCACTTCAAAATTCTTGATGAAAACAAAAAGAATTTAATACAAAATTCTAATAATCAAATAAAAATAAATTCAATTCTCCAAGAAAATATTAAATCTTTAAAAAATAGCGTTAATCAAAATCATGCAACAATAGACCAAATTTCAAATTATATTTCAAATGATCATAGAAACTTAGCTAAACATTTACAATATCTTCAAATACTAACAAGTATTAATCTTTTGTTTTATGAAATTGAAAAAATTCAAGACAATATTATTAATATCAATTAATGAGTATATCAATGTTAACCCCTAAAAAAATTTATTCTCATGAAATTGATATTGTTAAACTTCAAGAATTAAAAAATGTTTTAGCTTTTAAAGATTATAAATTTATTTTTATATTACAAATTTCAAAAATGTGTAAAGAAAAAGCTAAAGAATTCAAAATTATTCCGATTCCTAATTCTAAGCATGAAAAAATTTCAATAGAAATATTAGAAGTTATCTTTTTCCTTAACATACTATCAAACTCAAGAAAGATTTCAAAACAAACTAAAATTAGTATCAGAATGCTTAGCAAATTTATTAAATAAATCACACAAAGGTTGTCTAAAAAATCTTGATAAAAGTTATAAAATTGTTGAAGTAAACTCAGGATCCATTTTCATTCAAAATTCAAATAACACAAAACTAAATAACTACTGAAATAAATCAGAAGTCGTCTTAAATAAAAATTAATTAGTAATATGTATATAACAATTGTATAATAGAAATTAGTAATATAAACTTTTCAAACAAACAAACTGAATATAAACAAAATTTTGTAATTTCAAGCTATTTAAATTTACAAACTGTCAACTTTTCTTTTAGTTTGTAAACTTTAAATATTAAACAAATTGAAAAAAAGCATGAATTAAAAAATATATATATTATGAAAATAAAATAAAACATATAAATTATTGTAATATTCGCTTTATCGCAATTTTCAAAAAAAAAAGGAAAGATCACATAACTTTTGGTAATAAAAACATACGTAAATATATTGTCCAGGAGAACAACAAGCTTAATCAAAAGGAAGTTGTATATTCAAACATCTTCACTGAAACTACTAATAATACATTGACATTGCCGTCAAGTTCAACTCAAATAAAGTTATCAAATATCAAATTACAAGGCCTGAAATAAATTTTATTAAAATAATTTTTTTTTCTTCAAAATAATTTTTATTAAATATAATTTTGAATATAACTAAAATTAAAAAAGTACAGTTTATAAAAACTAATTAATGATGAACTTGCAATTTACCAATTGCAAATTATGAGATGTTTCCATATATTCATGACAGTTAGAAAAAACTTTCGATTCGACTAACACACGAATAACAGTCCTAAAACGAAAGAAAATAAATATATAAGTTACCAATAAAATTAATAATTAAACTATATAAAATATTGTTAATTATAAAACAATTTAAACAGGAACTAAATAAAATATTGTTAATTACAAAAAGTTAAAACATTGTTTTTTTTATAAATAAAATTTACAAATAGTAGAAAAAAGACCAAAAGCTAAGAATCAGTGATTTCTAACTCCCAAGGTTAGATATTTTTTTGCCCACGTAATTTGTTTTTACGGTTTCTATATATTAAACGTAGAATTAAACGGATTAAACAGCTCTAATCTAAGAATGAATTGCTAATTAAAAAAAAAAGTTTTATTACGTGGGGCAAGACAATATCTGAGCGACGATATATTTTTTCCGTTTTTCCTATTTAATTTGATAATCATTGCAAATTTACTCTTCTTTTCCAATAACTTGGCTTCTTGTACAATAACACAATTTAAAGCAAAAAGTACTGTTTTCCTTCACACATGGCATAATATATTGCAAATGGACTCTTTTCCCATTAATGTAATTTTTGTTTAGATGGAAACTTTTGGCGGGTAAATTAAAGTGTTTTTTATAATTAATTATATTGCATATTATATTTTTTTATGATTAGTTATTCCAAATGGTTTTTTATGATTGATGATGATGATTGTTTACTACATTATTTTGTTTAGCTTTAGAAAAATATGGTGCTCCCAAGGGTTTTGGACCAAGCTGCTTATATCCGTAGGCAAATTAATTTTTATAATTTTACCATTGTTGAAGGACCTTCAGGAGGAAGTTTTGCAAGAGAATGTTTTTATGTATTTACGGACGGGAAATATTCTTTCAAACGTTTGCAAAGAAATTACGTTAGCTATGTATAACCGCCTTCTAAATACACATTTTGATTTAAATATTACAAGAATACGTTTTATATGTGACGGTTGTGGAGGTCAAAATAAAAATCAAGCTATGATGACTATGGTTTCATATAGGCTGAATAATGAAGCACCACCAAGTATAATTCAATTGGAAATCATTTATCCTGTTCCCGGTTATTCGCATTACTCCGCTGATTGGGATTTTCCGCAGTTGGAAAAACTAGTTAGAGCAATGGAAACCCTTTTTTTTCAGAAATAAATTTAAATCTGAGCAGAGCATAAACTGTAAAAAAAAAATCGATTTTTTTAACCCTAAGCACTTACAGCGTGAGATTCGTCTTTTTCTTTGAAATCAGAGCGTGCTCTACATGCACGTTGGATATATATCAAGAACGCTGAGCAAAGTAAAATGCAAAGACATTTTGACGTTTGTTTAAGATTTCACTTGTCAAGTAAAATCCAAAATGTTTTGTTTATTTTAAATTATCTTTGTTTAATTTCAATTTAATATTTGATTTAATATTTTGGCAATAACGTTTTAACTAAAAAAAAAATTACAGTTTTTTCAAATCGAGTTTTTGCATTAAATTTGAACGCTGAGAACGTACTCATGCTGTTCAGAGCGTGCTCAGATCAGGCAAAACGGTTTTTTTAAAAACAAGTAAAAGTGGTTCAGTAATAATAAAAGGCGAGTCAATAAATATTTTTAAATCAGTTTTCAAGAGCAAAACATTTAAACATGTGCTGCCAGAAATTTTAGCAAATTTTAGTTCTATAAAAATAGAGAAACGGGATTACATAGAGTTTTTGTTGAAACTGTGGGGTGAAACTGTTACACTGTGGGGTAAATTGGAGGCACAATACAAATTTTCTTTTCTACAAAAATATTTTTGGCGCTGTAAATACAGATGATAACGAAAATGAAAATATACAAATGAATTGTGAAAATAATCGCACAAAAAATGTACTGGAACAAGTCATAATGTTACATATATTTCGTTAATTTTAAATATTATTTATATTTTCCTTTATTTTATTAATATATTTTAAAAATGAATTAATAAAATTATTTTTCGTTTTTTATATTTTTTTAATTTTAATTAATATTTTTAAAATTTTTACAGTTTTTTACCAAATGCATTTTTTGCTTTTTACTTTCACAGTTATATTTTCCAAGGGTAAAAAGCAAAGAGGCTCTTTTCCACGAATGATTAACAAAAGGTAATTCATTTATTTTGAATATGACAATATTTTATTATTTTCTTTGTAACTATTAGTTATTTAAACTATTTTTTAAATAAAATAATAGAATAGTTTGAAAAATTCTTTTCAAATAAGAATAAATTAGTTTTTTTGAATTTTTGAAAAGACTTTTATGATTGCTAGTAGTGGACGGAAATGACAATTTGAAAAAAATTTTTATAGGCGTTTTTTTTTAGCGTCGAGCGTTCAGACCTTGTAATTCGAGTTTTGTTTTTAAATCAGAGCGCACTCAGTGAAAATATATTTAATTCGGAGGAGCAAAATAAAATACAAAGAAATTTTGACGTTTGTTTAAGATTTTACTTGTAAAATAAAAATCAAAATGTTTAGATTATTTTAAGTTATCCATTTTAAATTTTATTTTAATAATTTAATTTAATTTTTTAACAATTTAAAACATATCTAAAATAAAAATGACAGTTTTCCCAAATCGTGTTTTTTTTATTAAGGGTTTTAAAAAAATTCTTGTTATGTTATATTTACTACGTTACTCAGTACGGTTTTTTTTTAAAGTGAATAAAATAGTTTTATCAATAAAAAATTTTGGAAAAAGAGAGGTATATACCTATGAAAATATTTTAAATAAAATTATTGGTAAAAATATTTTTATTTTATTTTTATATTTAGTGTTTATAAAATAAGTTATCAATTCAAAACAGTTTGAAAAATTAATTTTGTTTGTAGGTAAATAATTTATTCAAACATTAAAATTTGACATTTGAAAACAAGTTCTTACAATTAATATTACAACATCCCGATGGCAGTACTTTTATGACATACAACCTCTTTACAACAGCTCAAGTTGTTATTGACAATAAAAATATTTGATTGTATTACTTGTATTGTTTATTAGGTTGTGTTGTTAATCACAATAGTACCAAAAATCTGATTCTCAGAGCATTCTCATTTTATTCTGAACATTGTCAGTTCTATGCTCTGATTAAAAAAAAAAGCGCCTAATGGCGACTAAAAAAGATGTGTAGGATTAACGTCAAATTCGAATCTTGGCAGAAAACAGGTGGGAAAAAAAATTTTTTTCTAAGTAAACTAACCTTAACCGTGTAACGTGTTAACATCGTCTTTTCTATGTGATTGTGTGTGTACCAAAATTGTTCAACCCATAGAAATGATATATATTTTGGTTCAACTCTCTTAAACCTGTTAACTTAGTTAATTAGAGTTAAATTCTATTTTACTAATTATGAGTACATCTGTAATTTTATTCCAACAATTAGTTCCAGATTTGGTTCAAACACTAAAGGAAGTAAAAGGGTTCTCTTATGACGGATTGGCTACGCAGCTTGTGAATCCACTTCTTCCTCGAGAATTTTTGTACGAACCAATGAAATCAAAGCAAATTGTATTTTCTAGATCAGACTTAATATTTTCACCCGAGGATTGGCTAAGTCATTTTATAGCAGTCCTAAGCTGTAATATTGACTGCGATTCATCAAGTGAATATATTAGACGGCAGAGTGAAGCTAGATTAAAGCAAGAAATAGCCTTTTCTGAACATGTAATACAATCTGGACATATTATGATCAAATTAAAATCTAGTTCATGCACTAATTTGGCTAGAATTATTAGTTCGAATATAAAAGGTGTTATGATTTTTTTTTTAAATTTTATCTCAATAAGATTTTTATGATTTCCAGGAACATTTTTGATTCATATACCAATAGTATCCAAAATAATTTCTAAAGAAATTTATCGTCGTGACGTAGAGGAAGAAGAACTTTGTCAAGAAAAAGATACATGGAATATGTGGAACAAATTCAGAATGATAGCCGATTTTCATCCAAGAATAAAATTAGCTCTTGAATTAAGTGAAGACATACCAAATAAAAATGAAATATGGAGATGGTTGGGAGAGCCTGTAGAATGCATAATTATTCCTAATAGTTTATTTCGAAAAAACGGAGAAGGAAATCCCATACTTTCTACAGCACATCTAAATTTATTACGGCAATTTTTACAAAATAACATTCATTTTATAATTACCGGTAATATTGAAGATTGTGGAATGAAATTGTATGCTGACTATATAAAAAGATTTGTTTCGGATAATCAAATTAATGATCCAATGAGAGGGTAAATATTTTTAATTTTGAATTTGGGATTAAAATAAAAATATATTTTAGTTTGGAAGATGTGTTAGAAATTCCTTTGCAACCTTTGTTTGATAACTTAGATTCATATACTTATGAAGTTTTTGAGAAAGATCCAGTCAAATACAAATACTATCAAATTGCAATAGAAGCTGCATTACGAGATAAAGTTGTTGAAAGTGAATTAAATAAAAAAATTGTTAGTTTTTAAAAATTTCATAAACCCTTTAAAACTTTAATTTTTGTATAGGTTATTATAATGGTTGTTGGCGCCGGGCGTGGACCATTAGTAAGAGCAGCTATAAATGCATCAATAAATTCCAAAAGAAAGATAAAAATTTTTATAGTAGAGAAAAATCCAAATGTAATAGTAACTTTGAAAGCTTTACTAGATGAGATTTGGCCAAATGGGGGTATTAAAAATAATTATACACACATAATTTTGTTCAATAAAATTTCTTTAGATATTCAACTTTTTCATAATGACATGAGGGATTTACAATTGCCGCAAAAAGCTGATATTATTGTTTCGGAATTACTGGGATCTTTTAGCGACAATGAACTATCTCCAGAATGCCTAGACGGCGCACAAAAACATTTAAAAAAAGATGGCGTCAATATTCCCAGCAAATATACATCTTATTTAAATCCCATTATGTCTTCTAAAACCTATAATAATGTTAGATCTGTCGTATTAGAAAAATTTTCATCTTATAAAGATAAATATCCATCATCCAGTAATCATTTTGAATCAACATATGTGGTTTACCTTAAAAACGTTTATCATATCGATGAACCACAGCCGGTGTTTGAATATTTTCATCCAAATAGGCGAAAGACTTCAGATAATTCAAGATTTAAAATATTGAAGTTCAAAGTTTCCATGGATTGTATTTTACATGGCTTCGCAGGTTATTTTGATACCATTTTATATAAAGATGTTGTGCTCAGTATTCATCCAAAAAGACACACCCAAGGATTATTGTCATGGTTCCCTTGTTTTTTTCCGATCACAGTAATTGCTTTATAAAATTTCATACCTAAAACAAAACTACATATTTTTTTATATCATTTATTTTATCAGGAACCACAACTATGTTTGGCTGGTAATACAATAGAAGTTCAATTTCGTCGAAATATTTCTCCATTCAAAGTTTGGTACGAGTGGAATACGACTTCACCAAAAGTTTCTATTGTTCATAACAGAAACGGAATAGTTTGCCCAATTTATAAATAATTTAAATTCATAGCTTTAAAAATAATAAGAACTTTATATGATTTTACATATGTATTTCAATTTAACACGAATTATGTCAATTTACCAAACAAATTATAACTTAAAAAAGTTAAGATTTTTCTGCAAAAGGCTTAATAATTTTTATACCTACTAGAAGTTACGGTAACAATCAACACCTATCGTTTTTTTTTTTTTTTGTCTAAAAACCAAGCATGTTATACAAATTTCTTGCAAAGGTGAATGTTTTCGGAAAGGTCAGAACCTACATTAATTCTTTCAGAAGGCCTAGACATCGAAAATTTTAATATGTACTAGTACACATTGTTAGTATGACCGTGTACAAAGTGTCATGATTGAAATTGGAAAGTGTGAAATACTAAAAAAAAAATAATCATCCCTATTCTAAATTCCCTCGTACGGCTAAGTCAGATATACACCCTCTTTCTGTAAGTCGCTTCATGCGATTAGAAGCGTTGAAGCGACTAACAGCATTTCTGTAAGACGTTGAAGCGATATTTTCAAATTGACGCGATAGAAATGTCTAATTTACCGTGTATGGCATTTCTGTAAGACTTTTCCTACGACGCGATACCCTTTATTCAGTCACTTTAAAATTTTCGTACGATCAACATCTCCGTTTTATTTTTATTATAAACAAATAAATTTTTTTAAACAAATATATTGTGTTAGTGATTTTTCTTAAACTTAAGATTAAAATAAAAGATGAGCTCCTTTTTTTTACATGATTCTGATTCTTCTGAGGTTGGCATTTCCTCCATTATTTTCACCAAAGCCTCAAACTGCTTTCTATTAGTTATTTTTTTGAGACTAAAATTGTAAAATTTTTTAAAACGGGAAAAACCATAATCGCAAAATTCAAAAGTTAACGAATGAAAAATGTAGGTATGTAGGTAGGTATAAATGTTAACCTATGTAGGTATATATACTTACTTTTCTACGCTATCCGTTTGTTCCATTTTAGCTTTTTACTTTATTTTTTTGTTTTCTAATTATTTATTCTAATAAATTGTTTATTACTTTATAAAAATAATAATTTTTAACTTTATAAAGTAAAACAAAATTTTCTTTGTTTACTTTTCTAATTCAAAACAAATGTCAAATAACAAATTTCATACTAATCAAATTTGAATTTTTTTTTTTTGAAAACAAGTACTACCAACATAACAACTGTTTCATCGCGCGTCTTACAGAAAGTACATAAACTTTTAGACATGACACGAATAAGTTTCGTATCATTCCGCTCGAGCGAGTTAGAGAAAGAGGGTGATAATCTACGAAAACGTGATACTAAATTCAGACTTAACATTACGAAAACTGCAAAAGTCTACGAAAGAAATATTCTTTCGTACCATACCTATTCGTACTTGATATTATTTCGTGATCATTTCACTTTTGTACATATAAATAAAAAGTTTAAAATTAATTTAAATTTTTATTTAATTGTTTAGTTAACTTTGTTAAATTTAAAAATGCGTCTATAGATATTAGACAGATCCTTAGGAGAGAAATATGTTTTGCAATGTGACACAAATTCTAAAAATTTAGCAGCATTCTTAGCTACATATATCAAAAATATGCTCATTCCACAGCATTTTTTGATTAAGATGCAAACCTAAAATGCTTAGATTGTCTGATCGTTTAATATTTTCACCTTGGAATCGCAGAATTGGGTTAAACTGATTTCTCATGCAGGAACTCAGGCAGCTTTGAGTTTTTGAAGTATTAAACTCAACTCTATTACTTTTACCCCAATCAGCTATTTTGGCTAAGTCATAGTTAACTAAACTAACCATTATATTTCTTTTTGAACTGATTGCGGAAGATGTGACATTAGATTTCTTAAGGAAATCGTAGGATGGATTGGATTGAGGGTAGAGATGACTAAGCCGTTGATAAAAATCAAAAAAAGAGTTGGTGATAAAGCGGAACCTTGTGGGACGCCAGCGTTAATTTCAAAAGTCTCAGACATAAAACTGTCGACAAGGACACCATTTACAGAAAGGAATCCAAGACCAGTAGCTCGGCATTTGTTCAAAAGAGCAGAATGCCATACTCGATCAAAGGCCTTTGAGATACCCAGAGCAAAAACCTCAGATTCACCGGAACTGTGAATACTAGTGTTGAGCTTTCCGCTGAGGTATGGCAAAAGATCACCTGTAGATCTTTGGCTTCTGAAGCCGTATTGCCTATCATGCAAAATACATTTGCAGACAAGGTATCTCATCAACCGTTTGTTAACAAGAATTTCCATAACTTTGGAAATGACCGATATAATGGCTATTGGCCGGTAATTGGAGGGGTCGCTTTTGTCACCTTTTTTTGGGATCGGAGAAACATGAGCAATTTTCCATTGACTGGGATATCGACCAGTCGAAAATGATAATGAAAAAGATTGCGCAGAGGTTTCAAAATGGGAGAGGCAATATGTTTCAGAACCGTTGCAGGAATTCCATCAGGATCAGTGGACTTTCTAACATTCAGATTTTCGAGCACTTTCACTACGGTACGTGTTCTAAAGTACACCCTATGAAGAATTTTAACCCTAGTGGGATCAACAGAGGGTAGTACTGGTGGAGTTTGTACTGTAGGAGGGAGCGTAGAGTTTACCGCAAAGGATTTTGCAAACAAATTAGCTTTAGCAACTGAATCTGATATGATAGAATTGTTTTTATTAAATCAGCGGCGGAAAGGATGATTCGCAAAAGTTATTCTTTACACTTTTCGCAAAAGTCCAAAAATAACTATTGCAGTGAGGTAGATTGATTATTTTACATTTGAATCTTTGGTTATAAAGAAACTTTTGCTAATTGATAATTCTCTTGCAATTGTTCCTGACAACTTTATAGCTCGCAAATGAGGACTCAGACGCATTTTCCTTGTACATTTTGAAATGCTCTTCCTTGGATTGAATTGCTTACATACAGATGTCATTAAACCAGGATTTGGAATAGATTTTTACTGATTTGTATGAGCTAGGAATAAAAAGTTTCATTCCTAGCATAATTGTTTTACTAATGGCATCAGCAGCAAAGTCAACGTTCCTATGATGGAAACACATTGACCAATCGAAACCTCCCAAAAAGCTATTCAGACCTACCCAGTCAGCCCGGTTATAGTGCCAGACTAACCTTTTAGGAATAGAGTTTCGATTGGGCAATGAACCCATTGAAAAGCTGGATTTGACAAGGCAATGGTCGGAGCCGCCAATTGGGGAACTAACAGAAATATTGTATTTTTCTGGGTTTAAAGTCAAAAACAAGTCCAAAAGGTGTTCATTTTAATCGTCTTAGTCTGGTATTCGAGTTGGGCTCTTTACAAGTTGAGAAAGTTGAAATAAGTTTGAAAATAGTTCAACCTCTTTGCCTTCCGGGCTATTGTAACTTGAAAAATGGAGCCAGTTTTTGTTGTGGACATTAAAATCACCTGCGACAGCTATCTCACATTCGGGATCCTTTTCCAGATTTTTATTGATAGTGTCAGATAATTCTTCACAGCTGTTTCCAGCTTACACGCTGGGAGGGATCTATATAAAAAACAGAAAAATATTGAGGCATTTTCAACACGGAGTTTGACCCAGAGATAATGAAAAATCGGGTTGGAGCTCTTAAGATCATGAAGAGTGTTGAAAGCAACATTAGATCGTATATATAAAGCGACTCCTCGATGAGGGATGAAAAGCGGAACAAGTGTATAGACGTTGATATTATAATTAATATCATCACCTACAACTTGTGTCTCGCTTAGCGCAAGTATAGCTGGTCTTCTGAGTTAAGTTGGGTTTCAACTGATTGGAAATTACTTTTATTGGAAATGAAGCTTTTTTTAGTGTTTGATAATATAGGTACAAAATATAAAAATGGAAGAATGGAAGACACAACGTAATTCACTAATACTAAAATATTAATTTAATACTAAGATAATTCACTAATTCTAAGATCACTAGTCTGAGACTTTGAGACAATCACACCTATTCTAAATTCCCTCGTTGACTTTCTACGAAAAATTGGGTACGCTACGAAAAAAAAATTTTAGTGATTGAGAATTACTTTTTCGTAGATTGCTGTACGAGGGAATTTAGAATAGGGGTGAATGTATTAAAGGCGATTGGAATTGAAACAAAACACATTGTATTAAAATAAAACATATATATTAAAATAAAAATTTAAATTTTTTCTACTACACAGTTGTATTTTTAAGTACCTTTATAAAATAAAATAATATTTTTAATTTGAATTAAACATTTTTTTTCTATTTTTTCTTAAAAATTAAATTTTTATCATTAAAAGGTTCTACACTTTAAATATTTATTTTTTATGCAATAAAAAAGTACTTGTATATAATTACCTAATTTTTAATTTCAGTTTTTGAATTAACTTTCTAAAACATTTTATTTGAAATTTAACGAAGTTAATTTAATTATTCAGTGTATTATATACTTTTTTTTCAGTCATCGACTAACCTTTGCTAGTATAGACGTACTTTCTACCATACTAATTTTCCGTTTTCTTTATTACTCCTTTCCTTTTTACTCCATAAAAACATAACCTAAAAAATAAATACAATAAAAATATATTTCATATAATCTAAAGTGCAAGTGTAATTTAATCCTGAGTGTATGAGTGAGTGAGAATGCCAGGTGCCAGACCGATCCCTTCGAGGAGTCGGTTTGTCGGGTTGCGAGACAATGACACTGGCCAGCCCGCCGATACTTGTCAGCCAGGTCTAAGACCAAAGAGAGGAAGAGGTACCGATATCACAAACGACATTTTCCCAGCTTTGCCACAGGAAAATATAAAACAAAACTGTCCTAAATTCGTCGTAATAGAGTCCACGGATAAGGACAAACCACTTTCTTCCTTCAGCGTCTTTGCTAAAAAAAATCTCTTGATAGTATAAACAAACAAATTCAATCTGTCAGCCTCCTTCGAGATGGAAATCTTCTTATACTTGTTGAATCCGAAAAAGTGGTATACAAATTTCGGTGGTTTATGTAATATTTCAGCTAAACTCCATGAGACACTGAACTCCACAAAAGGCACAATTTTCGATAAAAATCTCATTCCAATCAGTAAGGAAGAAATACTATGTGACCTAAAAAAACAAGGAGTTATTAAAGTACACAAATTCAGTCGTCTCATCGATAACAAAGCAACTCATACGGGTCTGATCCTTCTTACTTTTAATACCTAAAAAGTGCCAGAAAAAGTTGATATAGCTTGGTACCAGGGTGGGCAGCACGTAACATGTTTGAAACGCATTAAAATTTTTTCAAATTTGCCAGCAACTAAATTGTTTCAAAATTTTTTCTTTTGTTTCAAATTTTTTTATTTTGTTTCGTTGTTTTCAGGTAGCATGTAATTTTGTTTCAAAAACTTTAAAATTTTGTATCAAACATATTTCAGTCGTCAAAAATTGTTGTCGCCAATTTAAAAAAAAGTTTAAAGAACTTTAAAAACAGTTTATTTCCAGTTTATGTAAAGTTTAAAGCTAATTTTAAGACAAAATTATATAAATTTAATAGTAAAGTTTTTTTTTTTAAAGTGAAAGTTCTTCTGATGAAGAAAATAAAATAAATAATATTATACAAAGAAGAATTTTAAGAGATAACAATAATATATTTGAACTTCCAGCAAATTAGTGAGTAAAAAGACTTGTTTTAGCCAGCGGTATCTAAGAAATTAATGTTGGTAGTCACAAAGCATTGTCTATGGCACAGACGACGGTGTCTAAAATTTTTAGGAATACATTAAAAATCTTAGAAGGAAGGATATGCTCGGTTTTAATTCTTTTGCTAGTTGACTCCATAACAAATTATTTTTTTTCCTTCCTTCCAATTTCCAATATACATTTGCTCTGTGGTTATAGATGATATTTCTTCCCTTAAATATTATATTGCAAGTAAAATAATGATAAAATTTCTAAATTTAATATAGATACCTACTTACATTTTTTTTTTGGTAAACAAGAAAATTTTAAAAATCAATATAACGTTACACAAATAAATTAATGTATTTAAAATTTTAAATCAAAATATCTATTACCACGACAAATTCAATAACACAGACGCTCTTGTTCTATAAATTTTGTATTTAGTTTCAAATTCTTTGTTCCAAACCAAAAAATTTTGTAACAAAAAAAAATTTTTTGAAACAAATACGTGCTGCCATTAAACTTTTGTAACAAATGAATTTTGTTTCAATCAATGTCGATTGTAACAACTTACGTGCTGCCCCAGGTAAAAAAAAGAATATTACCCAAATCCTGTGAGATGCAAAACTTGTCAAAAACTTAATTTGCAATAATTGTAAAAATTCCTCAATATGTGCTAATTGAAATCTTCCTCCACATACACCGCTTCAATGTACAAGAACAATGTGTACTAATTGCCTTGGAGAGCATCCATCTTATTTCAATAAATGCCCAAAATTTATCCAACAAAAAGAAATATTAAAAATAAAAACACAAAAGAAATGCACTCTTTCAGATGCCCGTAAATTATATAATCAGTATAATCCGCTACCAGCACATAATTTTGTAACTTATTCTTCTGTCACCAATAATCCAATAATAAATAATAACACAGAAATTGCAATACAAAATTCAAAAG